>CM053026.1:559196039-559347433 GCA_028564925.1 Lithobates sylvaticus
CCATGGGAATGATAGAGATTTTAGATTCTATTCCTCTGTACACAAGGTTTTTTCCAGAATCTACCTTTCCTGGTGGATAAATTCACACTTCGACTAATTTCACCAGGGTTATCACCCTCGAATCGGACCTAGTTGAGCGATTGTAGTCCTGATAAGCCCCCTGTCCCCTGGACCTTCAGGTCTGGTATGGATATTAAGGGCAACCCTGCAACAAAATTAAAAAAAATGGCATGGGATCCCCCCAAAAATCCATACCAGACTCTTATCCGAGCATGCAACCTGGCAGGCCGCAGGAAAAAAGGGGGGACGAGAGAGCACCCCCCCTCCTGAACCGTACCAGGCCACGTGTCTTCAACATTGGGAGGGTGCTCCACAACCCTTGCCCGGTGGTTGTGGGGGTCTGCGGGCAGGGGGGCTTATCGGAATCTGGAAGCCCCCTTTTACCCCCATATCCCACCCCCCCCCTGTGTGAATTGGTAATGGGGTACAAATGTACCCCTACCATTTCACAAAAGTGACAAAAAGGTCAAAAAACACAAGAGACGGTTTTTGACAAGTCCTTTACTGATTTCTTCTTCTTTCATCTTCTCTCTTCTGGTCTTCCTTTGGTGTTCTTCTTGTTCCTCCAACTTCTTCTTCTCCATCTTCTTCTTCATCTTCTTCTTCCTCCGCTCTTCTCGTCCCGCATCTTGCGACGGCTTCTTCTCCGCTCCGTCCGCACGATCCGCCTCTGTGGGAGTCTTCAGCCGTGTGACGCTTTGATCCTTCTGACACTTCTTAAATAATGGAGGGCGGGACCATCCGATGACCCCGACCTCCTCTGATGCACAGGGACTTCCCTATGGAACTCCTTTCAAACTATTTCAGACAAGCAAAAGGTGATTAAACATCATCAACATATACAGAATTGGTGTAACATTACTCATGAGAGTATAGCGAAACAGGTAAAATAATAATAATAATTAAATGTGCGTTCCTTTTATGTCTTTGTTCATAAGCGGCAAAGGAGGGGTTCTAAAGTTAGAATGAAAAGAATTGGAGACAGTGGGCATCCTTGTCTCATTCCATTCCAGATGGAGAAGGCGTCTGACAGGTGGCCGTTGACCCTGACATAGTGTACAAAGACATGATAAAATTAAACATTCGGTTTTGTAATCCTGTGCTTCTGGGTGGATAGCCAATGGTGTAGGTTTATTGCTTTAAAAGTATTGTCCCTGGCCTCCCTACCTGGGACAAATCCTACTTGATCTTTTCCTATTATTGAAGGCAAGAGAGGTAGGAGGCAGTTGGCTAAGACCTTTGCAAATAATTTAAGGTCTATGTTAAGCAGAGAAATCGGTCTGTAGTTGGTAACTGATGTGACGTCTTTCCACTCTTTTGGTATGACTGTGATGTGTGCCTCCAATAGTCTGTGTAAAGGTAAGGTTGATAAGGAGAGAGAGTTAAAGGCCTTTAAGAACAGGGCTGTGAGGGTGTCTGCAAAAGTTTTAAAATAGGATGCCGAGAAGCCATCCGAGCCAGGGCTTTTGCCTATTTTGAGTTGCTTAATTGCTCTTTTGAGCTCTTCTTCAGAGATGGGGTCTAGGTCGCGAACATCAAATGTACCCCTACCATTTCACAAAAAAGTGTGAAAATGGTAAAAATGACATGGCTTAGGGACTAGTCCTTTATTAAAAAATAAAAAAATAAAAATGTCCCATAAAGTCTTCTTCTTCTTCTCTTGCTCCGCCGATGCACCAAAAAAGAAAAAAAAAAACACACGCCACCACCTATCCGCCCCCTAAGAGGCACACGCCGCAATGACTGTCCTCTCAGGTGACAGTTCTTTTATAAAATAACACACGGTGATGTCGCCGGGTGACCCGCCCCCTCTGACGCTACGGGAAGCCATAGGGATGTCCTTGTGCGTCAGAGGCGGGCCGGGTCACCCAGCAACGTCATTACAGTGGATGCCTCCCATGGAGATGGATCGTGGCAGCGCGCAGGTTTTTTTTTGGTCCATTGGCGGAGCAAGAGAAGAAGAAGACTTTGTGGGGCATTTATTTTTTATTTTTTTTAATAAAGGACTTGTCCCCAAGCCGTGTCATGTAATTTTTACCATTTTCACACTTTTTTTGTGAAATGGTAGGGGTACATGTACCCCTTTACCATTTCACACAGGGGGGAGGCCAGGATCTGGGGGTCCCCTTGTTAAAGGGGGCTTCAAGATTCCGATAAGCCCCCTGCCCGCAGACCCCCAAAACCACCGGGCAAGGGTCGTGGGGATGAGGCCCTTGTCCCCATCAACATGGGGACAGGGAGCTTTGGGGGGCTACCCCAAAGCACCCTCCCCATGTTGAGTGAATATGGCCTGGTACGGTTCAGGAGGTGGGGTTCTCTCTTGTCCCCCCCTCTTTTCCTGCGGCCTGCCAGTTTGCGTGCTCGGATATGGGTCTGGAATGGATTTTTGGGGGGACCCCCGCGCCATTGTTTTTTTAATTTTGGCGTGGGGTTCCCCTTAAAATCCATACCAGACCTGAATGGCCTGGTATGGAATTTGGGGGGACCCCCACGCAATTTTTTTTAAAATTTTGGTTGGGGGTTCCCCTTAATATTCATACCAGACACAAAGGGCCTGGTAATGGACTGTGGGGGAATCTCATGCCACTTTTTTCAATGACTTTTATGTGTATTACAGGGACCTACAATTCATTATAGCCGCGAGTACTTTTACATGACTTTTTTCCTTTAGAAATGTAAATTTGTGCAGGGACTGTTGTAAACACGGGAAACATGCGCCACTTTACAGGCATACTATAGACACCCCCCTGGTACGAAATTTAAAGGAAACTTTCACTTTTATGCCACGTACACTCGATCGGACATTCCGACAACAAGATCACATATTTTTTTTCCAACAAATCTTGGCTCAAACTTGTCTTGCATACACACGGTCGCACAAAGATGTTGGAATTTCCAAACGTCAAGAACGCAGAGACGTACAACACATACGAAAGCACTAGAAAGAGGAAGTTAAATACTAAGTGCGCCACCCTTTGGGCTCCTTCCACTAATCTCGTGTTAGTAGAAGTTTGGTGACAGACGATTTGCGCTTTTCAGCCTCCTGCTTTTACGATCATTACTGCTCTTCAGTTTGTGCTTGTGGGTTCGTATTTCTATTACGTATTTGATTTTGAGTGTGCTCTTGTGCTTGTGCCAAGTGTGCTTGGAATATCAGTGGGAGAGGATTGTCAAGACAAATTTCCTTCATGAGCATTGTTTTTTGACATTATGGAACTTATTTACATCATGGAATATTTATTTTTCTTCTTAAAAATAAAGTATTGTATCTACTGTGTGTTTGCTTATTTACTATGTGACTTTTATAAAGGGCTGTTTTTTCTGTTTGTGCTATACAGTCGAAAACTTTGCCTTTGGGTCCTTAGTCCAGTGTCCCTGATAGCATGGATGGTTTTGCTGCTGTAACATTTCTTTTTCCCCTGCCATTGTCAATGCTATAAGATTTAATTTTCTTCTAGGAAAGAGTGTATGCACTCACATCTAGTGTCTGTCTAGTATAGTGCTTGTATGTAGTGGTTTAAAGGTATATGATGGCTCCCAGGAGTAGGAGTTAAAGCTAAAAATGTGTACATAATCTTGCATCCTTTATGGCTACTGTGGTGTCCAGCAGGGGTGTTGCTAGGTCTACAAAAGATCTGGGGCTAGAGTCCATAGCAGCGAAGTAAAGAAAGTGATATGCATGGGCAGGCATACACATGTATATAATATACGTGTGTGTGTATATATACTCTAGCCCCAGAGAGGATAGAGTATATAGAAGACAGGCTAGTGTATACAGAGAGGCTAGACTATATAGAAGACATGCTAGGGTATACAGAGAGGCTAGGGTATACAGAGAGGCTTGAGTATATAGAAGACAGGCTAGTGTATACAGGAAGGCTAGGGTATACAGAGAGGTTAGTGTATACAGAGAGACTAGAGTATATAGAAGACAGGCTAGGGTATACAGAGAGGCTAGTGCATACAGAGAAGCTAGAGTATATAGAAGACAGGCTAGTGTATATAGAGAGAAGAGAGGCTAGAGTATATAGAAGACAGGCTAGGGTATACAGAGAGGATAGTGTATACAGATAGGCTGGGGTATATAGAAGACAGGCTAGTGTATACAGAGAGGCTAGGGTATACAGAAGACAGGCTAGGGTATACAGAGAGACTATTATATACAAAGAGGCTAGAATATATAGAAGACAGGCTAGTATATACAGAGAGGCTAGCATATACAGAGAGGCTAGGGTATACAGAAGACAGACTAGGGTATACAGAGAGGCTTGGAGTACAGAGAGGCTAGTGTATACAGAGAGGCTAGAGTATACAGAGAGGCTAGAGTATATAGAAGACAGGCTAGGGTATACTGAGAGGCTAGTGCATACAGAGAAGCTAGAGTATATAGAAGACAGGCTAGTGTATATAGAGAGAAGGGAGGCTAGAGTATATAGAAGACAGGCTAGGGTATACAGAGAGAATAGTGTATACAGATAGGCTGGAGTATATAGAAGACAGGCTAGTGTATACAGAGAGGCTAGGGTATACAGATGACAGGCTAGTGTATACAGAGAGGCTATTATATACAGAGAGGCTAGAATATATAGAAGAGAGGCTAGTATATACAGAGAGGCTAGTGTATACAGAGAGGCAGGGTATACAGAGAGGCTAGTGTATACAGAGAGGCTAGAGTATACAGAAAGGCTAGAGTATATAGAAGACAGGCTAGTGTATACAGAGAGGCTAGGATATACAGAGAGGCTAGAGTATATAGAAAACAAGCTAGGGTATTCAGAGAGGCTAGGGTATAAGGAGAGGCTAGGCTATACAGATTAGGTAGAGTATATAGAAGACAGGCTAGTGTATATAGAGAGTAGGGAGGCTAGAGTATATAGAAGACAGGCTGGGTATACAGAAAGGCTAGAGTATATAGAAGACAGGCTAGTGTATATAGAGAGTAGAGAGGCTAGAGAATATAGAAGACAGGCTAGGGTATACAGAGAGGTTATTGTATACAGAGAGCCTGGAGTATATAGAAGACAGGCTAGTGTATACAGAGAGGCTAGAGTATACAGAGATGCTAGAGTATATAGAAGACAGACTCTGATATACAGAGAGGCTAGGGTATACAGAGAGGCTAGTGTATACTGAGAGAATAGAGTATATATAAGACATGCTAGTGTATACAGAGAGACTAGGGTATACAGACTGGCTAGAGCATATAGAAGACAGGCTAGTGTATATAGAGAGTGGAGAGGCTAGAGTATATAGAAGACAGGCTAGGGTATACAGAGAGGCTAGTGCATACAGATAAGCTAGAGTATATAGAAGACAGGCTAGTGTATATAGAGAGTAGAGAGACTAGAGTATATAGAAGACAGGCTAGGGTATACAGAGTGGATAGTTTATACAGATAGGCTGGAATATATAGAAGACAGGCTAGTGTATACAGAGAGGCTAGCATATACAGAGAGGCTAGGGTAAACAGAAGACAGACTAGGGTATACAGAGCGGCTAGGGTATACAGAGAGGCTAGTGTATACAGAGAGGCTGGAGTATATAGAAGACAGGCTAGTGTATACAGAGAGGCTAGTGTATACAGAGAGACTAGGGTATATAGAAGACAGGCTAGTGTATATAGAGAGTAGAGGGGCTAGAGTATATAGAAGACAGGCTAGGGTATACCGAGAGGCTAGAGTATGTAAAAGACAGGCTAGTGTATATAGAGAGTAGAGAGGCTAGAGTATATAGAAGACAGGCTAGGGTATACAGAGAGGCTAGTGTATACAGAGAGGCTGGAGTATATAGAAGACAGGCTAGTGTATACAGAGAGGCTAGATTATACAGAGAGGCTAGAGTATATCGAAGACAGGCTAGGGTATACAGAGAGGCTAGGGTATACAGAGAGGCTAGGGTATACAGAGAGGCTAGTGTATACAGAGAGGCTAGAGTATATGGAAGACAGGCTAGTGTACACAGAGAGGCTATGGTATACAGAGATGCTAGAGTATATAGAAGACAGGCTAGTGTATACAGAGAGGCTGGAGTATATAGAAGAAAGGCTAGTGTATACAGAGAGGCTAGGGTATACAGAGAGGCTAGAGTATACAGAAGACAGGCTAGGGTATACAGAGAGGCTAGGGTATACAGAGAAGCTAGTGTATACAGAGAGGCTAGAGTACATAGAAGACATGCTAGTGTATAAAGAGAGGCTAGAGTCTATAGAAGACAAGCTAGGGTATACAGAGAGGCTAGGGTATACAGAGAGCCTAGGGTATACAGATTGGCTAGAGTATATAGAAGACAGGCTAGTGTATACAGAGAGGCTAGGCTATACAGAGAGGCTAGAGTATATAGAAGACAGGCTAGTGTATACATACAGGCTATAGTATATAGAAGCCAGGCTAGGGAATACAGAGAGGCTAGTGTATACAGATAGGCTGCAGTATATAGAAGACAGACTAGTGTATACAGAGATGCTAGAGTAAACAGAGAGGCTAGGGTATACAGAAGACAGGCTAGGGTATACAGAGAGGCTAGTGTAGACAGAGAGGCTAGTGTATACAGAGAGGCTAGAGTATATAGAAGACAGGCTAGTGTATATAGAGAGGCTAGTGTATACAGAGATACTGGGTATACAGAGAGGCTTGTGTATACAGAGAGGCTAGAGTATACAGAGAGGCTAAAGTATACAGCAAGGCTAGAGTATATAGAAGACAGGCTAGTGTATACAGAGAGGCTAGGGTATACAGAGAGGCTAGAGTATATAGAAGACAGACTAGTGTATACAGAGAGGCTAGAATATATAGAAGATAGGCTAGGGTATACAGAGAGGCTAATGGTCACAGAGAGGCTGGAGTATATAGAAGAAAGGCTAGTGTATACAGGGAGGCTAGAGTATACAGAGAGGCTAGAGTATACAGAAGACAGGCTAGGATATACAAAGAGGCTGGGGTATACAGAGAGGCTAGTGTATACAGAGAGGCTAGAGTACATAGAAGACAGGCTAGTGTATACATAGAGGCTAGAGTATATAGAAGACAAGCTAGGGTATACAGAGAGGCTAGGGTATACAGATTGGCTAGAGTATATAGAAGACAGGCTAGTGTATATAGAGAGTAGAGAGGCTAGAGTATATAGAAGACAGACTAGGGTATACAGAGAGGCTAGTGCATACAGAGAGGCTAGAGTATATAGAAGACAGGCTAGTGTATCTAGAGAGGCTAGTGTATACAGATGGACTAGAGTATATAGAAAACAGGCTAGTGTATACACAGAGGCTAAGGTATACAGAAGACAGGCTAGGGTATACAGAGAGGCTAGTGTATACAGAGAGGCTAGAGTATATAAGAGACAGGCTAGTGTATACAGAGAGGCTGGGTATACAGAGAGGCTAGTGTATACAGAGAGGCTATAATATACAGAGAGGCTATAATATACAGAGAGGCTAGAGTATACAGAGAGGCTAGGGTGGTACAGAGTTTCCCCTCCTCTCCTCCATGGTGTGCACTCACCTGCTGTCTCCCTAGCTCAGAAGATCATGTGAGAAAGCTCCTTCCGACTCTATGATATGGGCGGAGCAAGGGAGGAGACTCGCTCTCACACTGATCTCTTGCTCTGGCTGTCAGGGAAGTAAGTGCAGACTCAGTGAGAGTGCTGCGGCTGTGCTGGACAATGCACTGTCAGGCAGCCTGTGACACTCACGGTAGGGCCAGCCTAGGACTCTGGGCTATGGGCCCCAGATTCAGGGCTCTAGCCTCAATAGTCACCCTCTTGTGATGCCACTGGTGTACAGGAAGATTTCAGACATGGATGGAGGGGTTTTTTCTTTGCTTTTTGTCTTGCATTTATTGTGACTCAATGTTTTATTATAATACATGAATATTGGCTGCACTGACCTCTGCCTGTTTTAAAACTACACTGTTGCCTGACTATTTTGTACTTTATTTTTGATTTCAGTCAGCTCATCTATTGTCACCAGTGGGGGTTGGGGTTTCCAGAGTCATATAGTGACAGCCTATCCTCCTTGCAGTTGTCCCTGGAGAAGACCAGGCACTTTTTAGGGGAGCACAAGCTTTCCAGTAGGTTATCATAAGGTCTACACAAACCGTGTGATATCATCCCTTTTAATTAAAATGAATTACAAATAAAATAATTAATTTAAAATAGCCAGTTTAGTAAATAACTGAAATAAGAACATGAATTGAAATGACCATGCAGTATTTTTCACTGAAATTTTATTAAAAATGATTCTCAGAATACAGGGACGCTTATGAGTCACATCCACTGACTGCTTTAGTGTGTATACCTGTTTCTCTGTATCCATAAGACGTTATGTCTTTTCAGACCTTCTTAACAAACCATTAACAGCGTTCTATAAATAGCATGCATCCCAAGTCATTTATCATGCCAATGACTCTTCAGATTTGTAACTCGATAATGCAATTAAGTTAATATCTGTGTAAGACCCCGTACACACTATACAACTTTTGTTGTCTGATTTCCTTTAGATTTACCAAAACCATGTAGTACAAGGGCATGCCTGATTGCATACAAATTGAAACTCTTAAGATTTGACCTCATGTCATATGATTTTGGAAAATCTGAAGGAAAAATGTATAGTGTGTATCCAGCTTAAATCTCTGCTTTCTTATTAGCAAACTGTACACCCCTGAAATAAAGAAAGCTGGATTTTTAAGTTGCCATACTTCACCTAAACATTTTTGGCTGCATGAAATATTCTTAAGAATATTTGACATCTGAGTTATGCTGTAAGGATGTGGTTCTGGATAAAGGTTGAAAATGGCTGCCAATTTTAAATGTCAGGGCTGTGACATTGACCTTTTCTGGATGCAGGGAAATGTTGACTAATCCACCTTCAGTTGACTTTTTTTCTTAGTATCTGCTATACTTATTCAATACAAAAGCTTACCTGCAGCTCAGTTACATTAGTCTGCAGATATTTGTTCTGAATAAATACAAACTAAATCTTACAAAAAAATTAAAATAAATCAACATCAATTTTCTTTTTTACATAAAGATTGTTATTAGTAGAAATACGTACTATATATCTATTGGTCAAGTGTTAGGCTTATGGGTGTTTGGGACTGACTATAACAGAAAAATATCTGGGAAGATTTCAGATCCTATGACTAACCTTCTTAACCCAGGCTACTTTACAAAAAAGTGTCCCTTTTCCTAAAGGTCAGCCTGGCAAAAAAGGTATATGGGTTTTTATTTTATAGCATGATAAATGGGAGTAAGCCTGGCAACTGCTTTTCTTAAATCTGTTCCTATACCTACCTGCAATGTGTAGATCATACAAAAGAATGGAAAAGTAGGAACCCTTCTCCTAAATGTACAACATGGATGAACATGACTGGTGCTTAGTGCAGGGTTTCAGAGGGGTTTAGATATGATATATTCACCAAACTACTACAAAAAAAAAAAAAAAAAACTTTATTAGCAAAAAAAGCTTAAATAAGACATAAAGGCTCCATTTTCTGATTTGTCCTAGGTCCCCAATAAGGTTAGAGCTATGGAAATAAAATACCTTTATATCATCACCTTGCAGCCCCCAGCCCAGAATGAATTATTTATTGAGTGTGGATTTCACCCTCCAGTTTCCACATTACTTGTTTTTTTCTAAAAAAACAATGCTCATCTGATGCTAATGAGCCTATGGCATGGTGATATGGTGATAAGCCTGGCAACAGCATATACATGGTTGAACCATCCTGTTGTACAGATAGTAACCCCTACAATATGCCTGCTTTGCTAAGCTGATATCTTTTAGAGGGCGAGTGATACTCTTTTTTTAATTTTGTTTAAAAAAAAAAATGCTCCAGTCTTAAAAGTACCTGTAGAACATCACACCAGAGAGGTAAAAATTAAGCAATTTGCTGGCAACGAGAATATTAATAGCATTCTAACTTCTAGTTATGTCAATTCACTGTCTACATTTTCTTTTCTGTAGGCACAACTGCACTTTACCTATTTCTACTAATGCATCCCTACATCATTAGTAACTTTCCTAATCCAAAGACCTTTGAGGAAGTGCAATTTTTTATTGGAAACAACTATCACAAGGGGATTGACTGGTAAGATGAATTAAACAGAAATAAAGATATGCACACCACTTGATTTTTTTAGATGTTTCAACATGCCTTCTAAATACCAACTGCTGTATACAGAACTAGAGTACGGAGGCACTTAGAATAGTATTAATGACTAATGTAAAGGGAAACTGACATTCAACTAAAAAACAAAAATCAAAATGCAGCAGATTTCTCCAACTCCTTGAAGGTATACTTGTTTTGAGATCATCATGTCACTCACAATTACTTCACTGCCTCAGAACTAGTATAGGTACATTAGGCAGTAGTAAGAAGCGCACCAAAATTAGTGCTTTATAAATCATAAATCAGTAAAACTCTAAAAAAATACCAAAAATTATTTAATGAAACTTTTAAATCCGGCATAATAACATAATTTTTCACAATATAGAGACCAGGGTAGTGAGGAGAGCCATTTATAGAGCATTATAAAATAGCTTATCACATGAGAGTCTATGTATAAACAATTTGTTAATGTCTCAAATGTCTCAGCATTAATGCGAAAGTCACACATAATAGCCATACTGTGTAAAATATCAGTTGCTATTGCCTTTCACAGGGTGAATGTAAAGGCCATAAAAACAGACTGTTATTTTGAAGTGCACTGTGAAGTGGAATGAAACAGTATTTCTTTATACCTGACAAAGACCAGCTAGGTATAATTACGGCAATTACCACACTCACAAGACCCTCCCAGTACTGGTGAGATAGCTTTGTTCTGAACACAAGAAGAGATAAGTCAAAGTCGATGTTCAAAGCTTATCTGGTTTAATTCTGGGCGGGTATACAACTTATATACGTTATTATTAGCCAATCATAATATGGAAAATGGGCGGGGTTAATACAGAGGTGTACATTATATATCATTACATATCATAAATTATGCCATCTGCTTTCATGACTCATAGTCATGAGTCCTGCTTCCCTATGTCATGTCATCACACAGGAAGGGTGGCCCAGACATATTGAGACACAATTTCTTTATTTAGACAGTACAGAATAAAACTGCTTATGCAAGCAATATTTTCTTATATGTGTGCTTTATAGAAAACTGCTACAGTCTATGAATACAGAACTTAAACTAACTAGCAGATTAACCCAAGTCAATCCTATATGAACTTATATAAAGATGGAGTCACTCCGGTTCAGTCATATTACTACACACTGCATTTGTCTTTTTGTCATGGATCTGCAGTAGTGTTCCTGTCTGCTTACCTCTCTGTGTGATCAGCTTAAAAGATGGGCCACCTCTCACCTGGCTGCTTAAGTAATCTTCCCTCAAGCATGGCTCCACCCCAGCCTCTAATTAGGAACACTATATTAACCTGTGCATTGCAAGCCAGCCTCGCTGATCAATATTGTGTGTTTGGCTTCCGTGTGCTGTGTGTCCTACGTCTGATCCTGTTTACTGACCTTGGCTTGTTCTTGACTATCCTCGTCTGCTTCATATCCTGACCTTTGTCGTATTCTTTGACTATCCCTATCTGCTTGTTGCCCTGACTTTTGGCTTATCTCCTGACTATCCTTGTTGTCCCGGTATTCTGCTTCCTCCCTATCCTCTAGCAGTCCACTGTGAGCGTGAGCTGGGAGACCCTGGGGACCGCCACCTGGAGCCAGACTGCAGCGAAGTCCATCCCCACCATCAGGGGCCCTGTGAACACCCACTGGCTCTTAGATTCCGTGCCCTGGGAAATCTCATGCTCTAGCTCCCAGTTTGATCCGTGTTGGTGCTCCAGAGTACCTGCTTACCCAGATACTATGCACCATGAATAACTAGGACATAGTCCCCCTATACATTTACAAAAAAATTTAAAAGTAAAAACACACTCACAGTTTTTGACAAGTCCCTTAATAAAAAAAGTCCCACAGTGTAAATCCACCTCCAGTCATGTGGTCAAGAACCTGATGGGCACCGACATCAAATCCCATCACTTCCCTCCTGCCAAATGAGATCTCAGGGTTCCCATTGCTAAAAGTAAACAAAGGGGTGGGATCCCCCATAGCAGACTGAAAGACCTGGTATAAATTTTAAGTTTGACCTCACCTCATGTTTTTTTTCACACAGTCCTTGCCCTTTGGTGGGGAAAAGTTACTGATTGTTAGGTTGCTGGAAGATGCCAGCGCTCCCTAACATTAAGGATCTCTGAGAAAAAAGGGTTCACATTAAGCAGTGATAGTAAATCTGGTGCTCAGTGTTTCAGTTCCAACTGCAGCAGAAGGTTTGTCCGTAAACCCATTTAATCAGCTGTTCATTGAACCACCCAAACAGTGGATGAACCTGCAGCAAAAAAACATTGCATACAGTGCAGAGGTCTCATATTATTTACCCTTCTGGTCGAATGTTCTGATGCGGCGTACACACGCTCGGACTTTCCGGCGGGATTGTCCGCCGAACCTAGTCCAGCGGACAAACCGCCGGACTTTCCAGCGGAGGTCCGCCGGACTTTCCAGCGGAGGTCCCACGGACTTTCCGAGCGTGTGGACTTGCCCACACACGCCCGAACCTTTGCGGCAGACAATCCGCCGGAGTTTTGGCAAAAGTCCGCGGGACTTTTGAAATTAACGGACTTGCCCACACATGGAGGAAAGTCCATTCATTTAGAACGAAACTCCAGGTAGACGGGACTAGCAGTGAATGCCGCCACGCTAGCCCCGTCACCTGGTATGGATTTAAAGGGGAATTCCCTACGCCAAAAAAATAGCGTGGGGGTCCCCCCCAAATCCATCTCAGACCCTTATCTGAGCACGCAGCCCAGCCGGTCAGGAAAGGGGATGGGGACGAGCGAGCGCCCCCCCCCTCCTGAGTCGTACCAGGCCGCGTGCCCTCAACATGGGGGGTGCCCTGGGGAAAGGGGGGCCGCAGGGCCCCCCACCCCAAAGCACCTTGTCCCAATGTTGATGAGGACAAGGGCCTTTTCCCGACAACCCTGGCCGTTGGTTGTCGGGGTCTGCGGGCGGGGGGCTTATCGGGAGCCCCCTTTAATAAGGGGGCCCCCAGATCCCGGCCCCCCACTCTATGTGAATGAGTATGGGGTACGATGTACCCCTACCCATTCACCTAAGGGAAAAAGGTGTAAATAAAAAAAACGACACATTTTTTTTAAAATATTTTATTGCACAGCTTCGGGGGTCTTCTTCCTTCTTGGGGGGTCTTCTCGCCGGACTCCTCTGCTATCTTCTGCTCTTTTACCTAGCTCTTTTACCTAGCGGAGGAGCCCGGCTTTCTTCTTCGTCGCCGCCATCGTCTGGGGGTCTTGTTCCGACTTCGGGGTCTTCGGGGGTCTCTTCTGTTCTTCTTGCCGGTGGCTGGGGCTTCTGTTGCCGTTGCTGCCGCCGCCACCGCCTTCTGCTTCTTGTTCTTCTTTCTTCATCCGATGTTGATACGACGCTCTCTCTGGCCGTAATGGCAGAGACACGCTGTGATGTGACTTATATAGGGACAAGGGGCGGGTCACATGCTCATGTCACATGGTGACCCCGCCCCCATATGATGTCACAGTCCCGGACGACGGCGGCGACGACGAAGAAGAAAGCCAGGCTCCTCCGCTAGGTAAAAGAGCAGAAGATATCGGAGGAGTCCGGCGAGAAGAGCCCCCAAGACGGAAGAAGACCCCACGGAGCTGTGCAATAAAATATTTTTAAAAATTGTGTTGTTTTTTTGTGTCTGAACTTAAAACTTAGTCCGCCGGACTTTTGGGAGGAAAAAGTCCGCCACCGCGAACACGCGGGCGGATTGTCCGGCGGACAATCCCGCGGGAAAGTCCGCTTGTGTGTACGCGGCCTTAGTCTACAGCATTAGGCTATTTTCTAAATGTAGGCCTGGTTCACACCTATGCATTTTTTTGTGCATTTTCAGTTTTGCAGAAACACACTACAGTCCATTTAACATGGTTTCCTATGGATCACGTTCACATCTGTGCATTTGATGGAAAGGGTCAGGGACTTTTTTCTGGTTTTTGGTTCCATAGACATCAATGGATCAAAAACCTGTTTTGAAAAAATGCAAAATGCACCTGGAATATGCAAACTGCATAGGTGTGAACCAGCCTTATTTTTTGGTTGAATGTTCTTAAGGCTTTTTTCTCTCAGGCTGGATTCACACCTCTGCATTTTTAGTGCTTTTTTGCATTTTGCAGATTTGCACTACAGAACGTGTTCCATAGGAAACCATGTTAAATGGACTGTAGTACAAATCTGCAAAATGCAAAAAGCACTAAAACTGCATAGGTGTGAATCCAGCCTTAGGCTACTTGCACACTGAGGCTCCGGGCGTGCTGGCGCTATATTTAGCGCCACTTTACCGTCATTTTAGCTGCGCTTTTCCCCTGCTAGCGGGGCAGTTTTACCCCCGCTAGAGGCTGAAAAAGGGTTAGGGGGGTTTTCAATGGGAAGGGGCGCTTTAGGTGCGGTAAATACATAGCTCCTACAGCGCTCCAAAGATGCGGTTTGCAGGACATTTTTCAGCGTCCTGCAAGCGCACCGCTTCAGTGTGAAAACCCTCGGGCTTTCACACTGGAGAGACAGCAGCGGCTGTTTGAAGGCGCTTTGCAGGCGCTATTTTTAGAACTTTAGCGCCTGCAAAGTGCCTCAGTGTGAAAGGAGCCTTAGGAAGGCAATAGGAACTGACATTTCACACATATTGCAAAAATTATCGGTATTATTTGTTACTTATCCATGAATGCTGAGACATTCTCGAAGTGACTTTTTTATGCATAACCCCAAATTAAGTGTTACAAAGTAATCAATATTAAATATAAATCAAGACTGGAAGAAGACAGATCAGAATAGTGAGTGGGAAGAGGTGGAAGAACTTCTGTTCCTCCATCTCTCTTGGGAATGTGAACCCAAAAGTGCTCAGCTCTGGGTAGTCATCAGTCCCAGGATAGGAGATCCAGGTGAAGTACATAGTTAGGCTTGATTCACATCTATGCATGTTGCTTTTGAGCATTTTTGCAGTGCTTTTTGCGGTGCTTGCCGCGTTTTTGGCGTTTTTACCAAGATTTTGCCGCGATTTTGCTGCGTTTTGCGTTTTGTGTATTTTTTTACACGAAAAAATGCAAAATGCAGCGTTTTGCATGTAATAGAAGTCAATGGACCCGCATCCAAAATGCAAGTACCGTATTTTTACTGCGTTTTTTACTGCGTTTTTACCGTGATTTTACCGCGATTTGCGTTTTTGCGTTTTTTTTGTTTTGTTTTTTATTCTTATTTTTTTCCACTTGGGTTGCTTAGCAACCAGCTATATACAGTGAAAATGTTTTTAAAAAATAATGAAAAAAACACGCAAATCGCGGTAAAAACGCAGTAAAAACGCGGTACTTGCATTTTGGATGCGGGTCCATTGACTTCTATTACATGCAAAACACTGCATTTTGCATGAAAAAAGTCCCTGATCCTTTCCAAAAATGTAATGTAAATGAGGCACAAAAATGCATTTATGTGAACATGTTCCACATTGAATAAAAAAATTTCCCTGCATTTCTGAAAAATGCAAAATGTATCAAAAAACGCATTAGTGTGAATCGAGCCTAAGGCTGGATTCACATCTATGCAGTTTTAGTGCTTTTTGCATTTTGCAGATTTGCCCTACAGTCCATTTAACATGGTTTTCTATGGACCACGTTCTGTAGTGCAAATCTGCAAAATGCAAAAAGCACTAAAACTGCATAGATGTGAATCCAGCCTTAGGCTCGATTCACATCTATGCATGTTGCTTTTGAGCGTTTCTGCAGTGATTTTTGCAGTGCTTGCTGCATTTTTGGACACACGTTTTTAGGCTTGATTCACACTAATGCGTTTTTTGCATTTTGCAGAAATGCAGGGAAATTTTTTAACATGGGTTCCTATGGAACATGTTCACATCAATGCATTTTTGTGCCTCTGCGTTTTTGGAAAGGGTCCGGGACTTTTTTTTCATGCAAAATGCAGCATTTTGCATGTAATAGAACTCAATAGACCCGCATCCAAAATGCCGCGATTTTGCCGCGATTTGCTTTTTGTTTTTTTGTTTTTTTTAAATGTACACAAAAAAAAACGCAAACCGCAAAATGCGGCAAAATCGTGTCAAAATTGTGGTAAAAACGCGGTACTTGCGTTTTGGATGTGGGTCCATTGACTTTCTGTTTCAGTGCACGAGTGCTCATCAGAGACAATTTGTTTTTGTAATCTTCATATTTTTATATGTTTTATTCTACATAATATTTCACGTGTATTATTATATCAGATATTTGTTAATTCTGTTACCTTTTACACCATACCATATGCACATATTTTTTGATTTTTATTTCACTGTATTCAACTCAATACTGAATTTTTTTGTGTTATAATTTTTATCTTACCACATGTGGCGGACGTGATTGGTTATTTAGGTGGATGTCTAATAATTTCCTCCATTGATTCTTGATGTAACACTGGTTTAGCGCAGCTTTTTTGTTTTTTTATTGTTTTTATCCTGTAAATTTATAATACAGTATAGTTGCTGCTTGCCTACAGGTCCCTATTAGACCTCCCCACGTGAGTATATTTATACTCGTTTCCATTCCTTAGCGCAGTTTCTTCCCCTTGTTTTTCTATAAAAATTGCAACTGCCATTTTACAAGGTCTCGGCTTTCAAAAAATAAATAATGTTTTTGGAGTTTTAAGTAATCCTCAATCGTAAAAAAAATGGCAGTTTTTACATGTTTGCAAAAAAATGGCCCAGGCAGTAAAAGGGCAACAGCTTATGTCTAGCCAACATTTTTAAAAATGTTTTTGTTTTGTTTAGACTTGAGTAAATACTTCTATTTTATTATTATTGCTGTCCATGCCCACCTTGGGAGAGATTTCAAAGCAAGACAAGAAACAAAGTAACTGGTCATTACTGGGACAGGAAGACATAATCAGTAATGATAATCTGAGAGAGGTTCACATTCTTCCCCATTTTACTGCCTTATCATTTACTTTTATTGACCTTGCGTGTGTTATCCAAAAACAAAGCATATACTGTATAACTTGCTAAAGTCCTCACAGCATCTTTTTCTCTTACTGTCTTCAAGGTATATGGATTTTTTCCCTTACACATCTAACAGCACTTCAGATTTCCTGTTTGAGAAGAGTGCAAATTATTTTCATTCAGAGGAAGTACCCAAAAGAGTTGCATCACTCCTCCCAAAAGCAAAGGTTATCACCATACTTATTGATCCATCTGACCGAGCATACTCTTGGTACCAGGTATGGTATTATGATAAATACACTTCTTATGCCGCGTACACACGGTCGGAATTCTCGTCAGAAAAAAGCTCTGACGGTTTTCCCGTCGGAATTCCGACGGAATTTCGCACAAACTGTCTTGCCTACACACGGTCACACCAAATTCCGACGGTCAATAACACCACGCCTTAAAAAACGTTTGACTGCACTATAAAAGGGAAGTTTAATGCTTCTGAGCATGCATCAAATTGTTTCCGAGCATGCGTCGGAATTTTGCGTGTCGGAATTGCATACACACGATCGGAAAATCCGATAGAAAGGTTTTCCGTCGGAAAATTAAGAACAGGTTCTCAATCCAAAGTCTGTCGGAAATTCCGACAGAAAAAGATCCATGGGCATACACACGGTCGGAAAATCCGATGAAAAACTCCCATCGGACTGTTTCCATCGGAAATTCTGACCGTGTGTACGCGGCATTAGTCTTTTGTTTTTTTTAATACTTTGCAGTCTAATGAAATTATTCATTTGCATATAAAACATTTGTATGGTCTAAAACACTTTAGTGTATTTTTATTTTTTACAAGTTGCCTCTATACTGTTGTCTTTGCAAAATAAAATATGTTGAGATTTTAATGCTGAAAACCCACACTAACAATTTACTTGGATGCATCCTGTTTATCAACACCTATAACACTAATAATGTTCAGAATGTTCCATAGAAAGGCTTACAGTTTAAAGTGGTAATAAACCCTGCTTGATCGTTTTTACCTACAGGTAAGCCCATAATAACGTGCACAGTTTAGGAGATATTCACCCTGGATGCAGCCAGTTGCATCACCGGTGCATGCACTCTGAAGGTCCAGCATACCTTGCCGGAACTTCGTGCCAAAACAGAGGGCTCCCATGTGCATGCCTGGCAGTGACATAATCTCGGCTCTGGCCAGTCACATAGCCAGAGAGCGCAAACCTGAAAGAGAGACCGGGGGGAGATGTCAGCCCTCTCAGCGGTGACAGAACAGTGCTGTAGGGCTTAGTTCGAAAGTCAGTAATTCATAATGTGCTAGTATGCAATGCATACTGGCATATTATGCCATTGCCTTGCAGACTTATTTTTTTTTTGTTTTTTAACAACATCTGTGGTTTACAATCGCTTTAAGGAAAGATGGTGTTATGCCTACCCTCCCTTTAAAAATCCTTTCTTGCAGCCTTATACTCAAACACAGCCAGAGACTAAGTGTAATTTTTAGACATCACACTCTGCTTTATTAGATACTTGCGTTACTTTATGTTGTAATAACTGAGTAACTTGTAGTTAAGAAGAGCAACATGGGGGATGGAAGCATAAGAAAACAAGGCTTTCATGTTATTTTACACCTTGCATGCGGTGATAGGAAACAGAGAGAGCAAGGAATGTAAAGCAGTCAAGTAATAACATTAAAATGTGCAGCAGAAAACATTTATTCCTCTACCTGCTACTGCAAAGAAAGCAAGGATGAGCAAGAGCAAGACATTGAGCACAAGTAGGTACTGTAAAATAGTCCACTTGAGCAGTATGTGAAATGTGGGAAAAGGAAACACGGTAGTTTAAATTATGTGCAGCCACTACAACATTAAGGGCTCATCCACACCAGCCCACACACTAAAATGTATGCATGCTGTTGTAGGGATGGTGAGGGGCAGTGCAATGTGTTGTTACAATTAATTACACCTTTTACTTTTTTTGTCATAAAATGACACTTAATTCAAGTTTAGGCAACTGAGCATGTGGTGGCATTAGAGTTGCCGCCTTTTCTTCATGCCAAACCCGAACACTTTAGCCGCGCATATTAAAAAAAAGTTTTTTTAAGAAGGAACACTATGGACTCTGGTGTGAAGGGGAACTCTGATGTAAGAGGTTTTCTGTTCACCAAACCTCCCACTTACATCAGAGTTCCCAGCATCTCCCCTTTAATTAGGGTTCCCAAAGCACCCCTTACATCAGAGTCCACAGGGCACCCCTTACCTCTGAATCCCCCTTCCCTTAGTTTACTCACTTTCTTAGAGGCAGGAGAGAGAAGGGAGGGAGGGGGGAAGACTTCAGTCACAGACAGTGGATGGTGAGCTCACTCACCTGAGGATGGAGGCTCAGACATGACAGCTTTTATGCACAATGTATCTGCCGGTTGCTGAGCTTTAAACTTCCAGCCCACACATCCCTTTCCTAAGAGACAGAACACTGTGGATTGGAGTGTAGGTGGGTAGACAGAGAGGTAGGGGCAGGAAAAGGAGCAGATTGAGCCCTCTCTTCTCTCCTGCCCGTGTATGGGGGTGGGGCCTGCGTGTACATCTATGTACTTGGCGTATACATTTTTTTCATTTACTTTTTTAGACCATAGCACAGTGTCATTTTTGTGTATCCATCTCTTACCATCTCTTGTGTATCCATCTCTTACTGCAGGATTCTCTCTCAGACTGTGTTCCTAAAAATGGATACCTAGAAGGGTATGCATGAGAAGAAGGGGAGGGGATAGTATAGTCAAATAAAGCAGCTATCATGTAGCACACTCTAAGGTGGGCTAGATATAAGGTAGGTTTGTTAGTGTAGATTTGTTAGCATAGGAAAATTTTGTTTGGCTCAGGGCTAAGCCTGAGCTGTGAATCTTGGTCAGGGTGCAGTGAGTCAGGGCTGAGTGACTCATCCTGACAGCTCCTCTGGTGCCTCCCCTTGGTCTAGAAGGTTGTAGAAACTTCTAGAGCTAGTGAGTGGAGGTTAGGAGGAGCTGTTTGGATTATTTATTAGGGCCTCAGCCAATCCCCAGAAAGGGGCTGGCAGCGGGCAAGGTTCACCTCATAAATAGGCATGAGCCATGCCAGCAGGGCAGTCAGGTGAAATACACAAATATAGTGCTGTGGAGGCTGTCGGTGGCCCTCAATCTGGGGGGGGGGTGACCTTGGGCCAGGGCTTGGGTGCTGGAAGGATCCTGCCACAACACACGGAAGAAGCCCTTCCTGGAAGCACGGAAGCAAGTGTGAGGACAGTGTGAGTAGAGCAGCACTACTGGGGACTTATTGGGGGGGCTGCCACATGTAGCCAGTTCTCCCTGAAGACCTCGTTGTACCAAGGCCTCATCCCTGCAGAGTCAGCCGGATGGGCTGGAGAGAGAGTCAGTCTGGAGGATTGCTGTGTGAAATTAGCCTGGAGGGCAAGTGAAAGGAGCAGCTGCAGCCAGGTGGGTTGGCAGTGCCTGAAGAGGTGCTGCTGGGACCAGTAGCCACAGGAGGGAGATTGTAGGCTGATCATTGTATTCTGCTACACAACAAGGGGCTTTGAATGTTCCTGACTACAAAGGGCTACTGCTACATCTGACTGTGCCTGTCAGATCAATTTCAGTGATTCAGCTGGAGTCTGCAAGCAAGTAAAGTGCAGGAGGAGTGCCAAGGAGGCTGTATATAGACTGTATATAGGAAGATGTCCCTAAAGATGTTGCTAAAGTGTTGGTGCTGAAGTCAAGTGGTTATTCCATAATTTCCCATCCCCATTATTGAGTTAATAACCCTCAATAAACCACAAAAACAAAGTCATGGACTGTTTTCTGTCTCTGGAGTGCCTGGCTGTGCAGGGTGGGTGATCCCAGTTTACTTGGGGTTCCTTAGTGGGTACGCTACATTCAAAAAGCCCAAGCCATGTTACTTAGTACTCTGATTAAATCGAATGGCCATCGATTTACCTAGCCTACAAAATAGATACTTCTTGCCCATCAATTGTAATCACAGCAGGAAAGGAAATTGAGAATTCACCAAACACAAAATAGTTAGCTGATGTATTTTACTGTATAAGAATAACCTAAATATGATGACATCTTTTTATTATGTTCCATAGTGTTGGAAAACATAGATCCCCCTGTCATATGATGACAAATTTACACACCTCCAGGCAATAGAATTCCTATGAAAAAAAAGCAACCTCACATAAAATGACCCTGTCAGTACAGGGTCACTTGTAGCCAAAACCATCATTACCAAAAGATAAAGGAATATACTTATCAGTGGTCTGTGTCTTGAAACAAAACGTCTTTATTGCTCCCTTGCCACAGCAAGTATTTAACTGGTTGGAGGGGTCAAAGAATTGTTTTCCCTACATCCAATGGTTCCTCATGCTAGTTCCTATATCCAGTAGTGTTGTTTGAGCTAGCAGGACAAACCACAGCATGCGTTAGGACAATATGTATTTCACAGACCCCAAGAATTTGGAATACATGCAATGGCTTAGGAAAAGCAAAGCAGAAGCATTTCAAGACACAGAGCTCCAGAAAGGTAAGTGCATTCCTTTCTTTTAGCAAGTATGGTTTTGGCTACGTTCTCTTTAAGGGTAACGAAGATGCTTCTGGCCACCAACAACCTTCTAGGTGATTTACTAAGTTCTTTCTGATACAAATTCTGATTGTTAAGAGACTTGAATCATGTACATGTCCTACAGTTATTACATCTGACTGCTAAAGCTAGCTTGCCTACATATTAGTCTGCTATAGGCTAGTCAAGAGCTACAGATTCATAATTTACAATTTTTTTTACTGAAATGCTTTTATATTAATTAAGAAAAAGTTGTGTGTGACCGCTATCAGTCAACTCCTTTCACAAAGCAATACAGGTGAAGGAAACAACTCTAGTAGTAAGGTTGAGGGTCTGAATAATACTCATAGCATAAGTTTAAAAATATTTTATTCAGAAAAGTTTGATATCTAGGAAATACTGTAGCTTTGCAAAAGCTATTTACTAATTTTAGAAAAGCAAAGAAGACAGCAAAAGCTTTAACTTCATGATAAGGGAGGTACATAAATTGGAAGGGTAAATTAGCAAGCATGTTTTATTTTATTTTTTATTTTTTTAGCATCAACGATCTCATGAAGATTCCACTGCCCTAAAATATAGCTTCTATGAAGTGATAACAGCAGAACATACAGCTTCCTTGGAGTTACAAGCTCTACAGAAAAGATGCCTTGTCCCTGGCTGGTACGCAATACATTTAGAACGATGGTTAACATACTTCCCACCTTCACAGGTAATATAACAGGGTGAAGTTATTGTTGTACAACTGGTCTAAAACGTAATACATATATGTAGCTTGGTCAAAGGTATTTACAAACATTACAAAGCTTTAACAACATAACTAATTTAACCACTTAAGGTCTGGGCCATAGCCAAATGATGGCTACAGCGCGGCCCTCAATTTCCAGGAGGCCGTCATAGGATGTCCTCCCCTGTGCACACTCCCTGCGCGCGCCCTACAGGGCGAAGATTCAACACCAAGCTGCCCAAGTTTGTCTCCAGGCCCAGGATCCCATAACTTTCACAGTGGAAGTGAACCCGATCTATGCCTTTCCTCCTCTGCCACCCCCTCCTTGCCTGCTCCACAGGATTGAGATGGATGGCATTCCTGTGATTCTCATTGCACCAAACAGGTCCAGGAGGATGTGATATATGGACCTCATCAGATTCCTTGTAAATTGATTGATTGATTGTCCAAGTCTTCTGTTCTAATGCCGTGTACACACGATCTGACTTTGCATCGGACTTGGTCCGGCGGACAATCTGACGGACTTTGCAGCTGAGGTCCACCAGACTTTTAAATGAACGGACTTGGCCACACACGATCACTCCAAAAGTCCGCCGGATTCGAACGTGATGACGTAGAATAAGGAAGTTCATAGCCAGTAGCCAATAGCTGCCCTAGCGTCGGTTTTAGTCCGTCGGACTAGCACATAGACGACCAGCCTTTCGCCCAGACAAATTTGAAGCCAGTGTTAATTCTAGGTCCGCCGGACTTTTGGGAAGAAAAAGTCAGCTGGAGCCCACACACGATCAAATTGTCCAACGGACTCTGGTCCGCCGGACCAAGTTCACCGGAAAGTTTGATCGTGTGTACGTGGCATAAGGATTGGTTTACCACCCTGCTTCTCTGCTTTAACAACCTGGATGTTGGAACCCAGGTCCTGAGGAACAGGGTCCTTTTGGATTCCATTAAATTTATGCACTTGAAAGCTAGAAAATCAAATTCTTCCAAAGTCTACCAAAGTCTCCCGTTGCACCTGGAAAGTCTAATTCTCTTGATGCAAGACAAGGAGATTCCATCCCAGAAATGTCTTGTCTTGATTAACCGTCGGTCTTGAGTACCATCAAGGGTGAAATGTCAGCCTTAGCAGCTCTATTACAGACACCTTTTCCCTCTCAGTCCTTATTCATAAACGGCCTTGCTCACGTTCTACCTGTACATTCCCCAGTGACTCCACAGGATCTCAACCTGGTTCTGTAGGTACTTCAAAGACCACCCTTTGAACCCTTTTAGGAATATTCCCTTGTCTGTATTATCCACAAGGTTGCATTTCTTGTTGCCATCAATTCTGCGAAAACAGTTTCTGAGTTGGTATCTAGGGATGAGAAGATGGTTCAGGGCGGGGAAAGCACTGACATTATTTTCAGTATGGGTTAGTATGGTGACTGGCCATATTTTGGGAATTATGTTACCACTTTCTCAGCCCCTTTCCTTATATAACTGAAAACAAGTCATTCAGCTAGTGGTACCATTAAGACTAGTCATGTGCGCCAGTTGTTAGGTTCTTTTTTTTCAGCAAATGGATTTACAATGTAGAATTTTTTTAGGGGGCTTTGGCAAGAAACTTATCAAATGTGTGGGTGTTTTTATTTCTAGGTTATTTCTAGTTTATTTTTCATGAATGAGTTGGAGTAATATATATGTAAATACAAACACATGTACTAGCATCTATACGGATATGCACCCTCAAACCAAAGTACAGTATGTAGCTAGAACCATCCACATGGGCTGATCAGGAGGTGCATATGATATACAAGAAGAAGAATATCTATAATTAAGGAGAATAGAAAGGTCATAAGCAGTTGATATTTGCCAAGAAGTTTCTTGATGCGGTTCCAAATATACCACTACACAAGTTAGGACATGGCAAATGTACCTGAAAGGCACATGCCTAAAAAATGAAAAACAATATTGTGCACCAAACCTACAAAGTAATCTACTGGCAATAAATAGGTTTCAATAGTAATGAGTATAGCAATAAGTTACCTGCCAAGACTGTACTCTATAATGATTCAAACCTTGTATATCTCAAATTTGTTAGTAATGTATAACAAGGTATACCCTCTACTAAGGAGCAAGACATGGCAGCCATACGTCACCGCATAGTCCACCTACAGTAAAACTCCTTGTGTGTAGAAAGGATTACATGTCAGAAGAAATACAGTATCTCACAAAAGTGAGTACACTCCTCACATTTTTGTAAATATGTTATTCTATCTTTTCACGTGACAACACTGAAGAAATTACACTTTGCTACAATGTAAAGTAGTGAGTGTACAGCTTGTATAACAGTGTAAATTTGCTCAACACACAGCCATTCATGTCTAAACTGCTGGCAACAAAAGTGATTACACCCCCTAAGTGAAAATGTGCAAATTGGGCCCAAAGTGTCAATATTTTGTGTGGCCACCATTATTTTCCAGCACTGCCTTAACCCTCTTGGGCATGGAGTTCACCAGAGCTTCACATATCTTCTTCCACTCCTCCAAGACGACATCACGAAGCTGGTGGATGTTAGAGACATTCCGCTCCTCCACCTTCCATTTCAGGATGCCCCACAGATGCTCAATTGAGTTTTGGTCTGGAGACATGCTTGGCCAGTTCATCACCTTTACCCTCAGCTTCTTTTGCAGGGCAGTGGTCATCTTGGAGGTGTGTTTGGGGTAGTTATCATGTTGGAATACTGCCCTGCGGCCCAGTCCCCGAAGGGAGGGGGATCATGCTCTGCTTCAGTATGTCACACTTTTTTGGCATTCATGGTTCCCGCAATGAACTGTAGCTCCCCAGTGGCGGCAGCACTCATGTAGCCCCAGATCATGACACTCCCACCACCATGCTTGACTGTAGGCAAGACACACTTGCCTTTGTACTCCTCACATGGTTTCTGCCACACACGCTTGACACCATCTGAACCAAATAAGTTTATCTTGGTCTCATTAGACCACAGGACATGGTTCCAGTAATCCATGTCCTTAGTCTGCTTGTCTTCAGCAAACTGTGGGCTTTCTTGTGCATCATCTTTAGAAGAGGCTTCCTTCTGGGACGACAGACATGCAGACCAATTTGATGAAGGTGCGGCTTATGGTCTGAGCACTGACAGGCTGACCCCCTCACTCCCTCAACCTCTGCAGCAATGCTGACAGCACTCATACATCTATTACCCAAAGACAACCTCTGGATATGACGCTGAGCACGTGCACTCAACTTCTTTGGTCGACCATGACGAGACCGTGCTGCAGCTCAGTTTCAGGGTCTTGGCAATCTTCTTATAGCCTAGGCCATCTTTATGTAGAGCAACAATTATTTTTTTCAGATACTCAGAGAGTTCTTTGCATGAGATGCCATGTTGAACTTTCAGTGACCAGTAGATGAGAGTGAGAGCAATAACACTAAATTTAACACACCTGCTCCACATTTACACATGAAACCTTGTAACACTCACGAGTCACATGACACCGGGGAGGGAAAATGGCTAATTTGGCCCAATTTGGACTTTTTCACTTAGGGGTGTACTAATTTTTGTTGCTAGTGGTTTGGACATTAATGGCTGTGTGTTGAGTTATTTTGAGGGGAAAGCAAATTTACACTTTTATACAAGCTGTACACTCACTACTTCCCATTGTAGCAAAGTGACATTTCTTCAGTATTGTCACATGGAAAGGTATAATAAAATATTTACAAAAATGTTATAGGTGTGCTCACGTTTGTGAGATACTGCATATATATATGAATATATATATATATATATATATATATATATATATATGTATATATATATATATATATCTATTCTGTTCTATTGTCTTTCTATGCTATTCTTTTTTATCATGTTCTATTCCATTCTAAACTTTTCTATTCAAATTTATTCTATACGAAAGCCGAATTTCGAAAGATGGCTTCTGGAATTCGAATTTTGTATAGAATGAATTTGAATTCGAACAGAACAGAATAGAATAAAATATAATATATATCTATTATATGTTTTTCTGTTTTGCTCTATTGTTTTTCTATGCTATTGTTTTCTATTATTTTCTATTTTATTCTAATATTTTCTATTCATTCTATACAAAATTTTAAGTTTGGAAGATGGATTCCAAAATTAGAATTTCATATAGAATGAATTTGAACTAGAATAGAAAAGATTAGAAAACAATAGAACAGCATAGAAAAAAAAATAGTATATATATATATAAAATCTTTCGAAATTTGAATTTTGTATAGAATGAAATCAAATTCGAATAGAAAATAGAAAAGAAAAGCATAGAAAAACAATAGAATAGAATAGAAAAAACATAATATATTCTATTTCAATCTTTTCAATTTTAATTCAAATTCCTTCTGTACCAAATTCAAATTTTAAGAAAGATGGTTATTTATATAGAATGAATTCAAATTTGAATAAAAAAGATTAGAATAAAATAGAAAATAATAGAAAAGAATAGATTAGAAAAAAATAGAACAGAATAGAATAACATTTAATATATATTATATTTTTTTCTGTTCTATTGTTTTTCTAGGCTATTCTTTTCTATTCTCTTCTATTCTATTCTAACCTGTTCTATTCTAATTCAATTTTACTCTATATGAAATTTGACTTTTGGAAAATGGTTATATATATAATATTTATATATATAACCATCTTCCGAAATTCGAATTTTGTATAGAATCATTTTGAATTAGAATTGAAAAGATTATAATAGAATAGAAAATAATAGAAAAGAATAGCCTAGAAAAACAATAGAACAGACTAGAATAAAATATAATATATGTTATATTTTTTTTTATTCTGTTCTATTGTTTTTCTATGCTATTCTTTTCTATTATTTTCTATTGTATTCTAATCTTTTCTATTACAATTCAAATTCATTCTATACGAAATTTGAAGTTCGGAAGATGGCTTCCAAAATTCGAATTTCATATAGAATGAATTTGAACTAGAATAGAAAAGATTAGAATAGAAAATAATAGAAAAGAATAGCATAGAAAAACAATAGAACAGAATAAAAAAAAATATATAACATATATTATATTTTATTCTATTCTGTTCTATTGTTTTTCTAGGCCATTCTTTTCTATTATTTTCTATTCGAAACAGCATATAAATTTATATATATATATATATATATATATATATGCTATTCTTTTCTATTATTTTCTATTCTGTTCTAATCTTTTCTATTCTAATTCAATTTAATTCTATACAAAATTCCAATTTCTGAAAATGGTTATATAAAGTTTACGTTTTCAAATTCGGTCGAATTTTTTTGAATGTGGTAGAATTTTTTTGAATTTGATTGTTTTTTCCAATTCTGTGGATTTTTTTTGAATGCGATAGAATTTTTTCGAATGCGATAGAATTTTTTCGAATGCGGACATTTGTTTTTCTAATTTGATAGAATTTTTTTCAAATTTGATCGAAGTTTTTCAAATTAGTTTTTGTTGAACTTTTACTTTTTAATCTAATGAACTACTTTCTTTATTCCAGTCATCTGTTAATTTCACTTTACAGACTCTGAAAAGTAAGTAGAAATCCAGAGTGCATTATATATCAAGTGTCACTTTTGCCTTTTAAGATTTTTTTAAGGGCGTTTACTCTTGTGTGAAAAATTAAAATGCGTTTTATGTTACGCAGTTAAAGCTAAAAAGCCTGTACTGAAAAGTATCTTATGGAAATATATATATATATATATATATATATATATATATATATATATATATATATATACAGTATCTCACAAAAGTGAGTACACCCCTCACATTGTTGTAAATATTTTATTATATCTTTTCATGTGACAACACTGAACAAATTACACTTTGCTACAATCTAAAGTAGTGAGTGTACAGCTTGTATAACATTGTAAATGTGCTGTCCTCTCAAAATAGCTCAAAACACAGCCATTAATGTCTAAACCACTGGCAACAAAAGTGAGTACACCCCTAAGTGAAATTGTCCAATTTGGGCCAAATTAGCCATTTTCCCTCCCCAGTGTCATGTGACTTCTTAGTGTTACAAGGTCTCAGGTGTGAATGGTGAGCCGGTGTGTTAAATTTGGTGTTATCGCTCTCACTCTCTCATACTGGTCACTGGAAGTTCAACATGGCACCTCATGGCAAAGAACTCTATGAGGATCTGAAAAAAAGAATTGTTGCTCTAAATAAATTTGGCATAGGCTATAAGAAGATTGTCAAGACCCTGAAACTGATCTGCAGCACAATGGCCAAGACCATACAGTGGTTTAACAGGACAGGTTCCAGTCAGAACAGGCCTACCTGTGGTCAACCAAAAAAGTTGCACGTGCTCAGCTTTATATCTAGAGGTTGTCTTTGGGAAATAGATGTATGAGTGCTGCCAGAATTGCTGCAGAGGTTGAAAGGGTGGGGGGTCAGCCTGTCAGTGACCAGACCATACGCCGCACACTGCATCAAATTGGTCTGCATGGCTGTTGTCCCAGAAGGAAGCCTCTTCTAAAGATGATGCACAAGAAAGCCTGCAAACAGTTTGCTGATAACAAGCAGACTAAGGACATAGATTACTGGAACCATGTCCTGTGGTCTGATGAGATCAAGATAAACTTATTTGATTCAAATGGTGTCAAGCATGTGTGGCGGCAACCAGGTAAGGAGTACAAAGACAAGTGTGTCTTGCCTACAGTTAAGCATGGTGGTGGGAGTGTCATGGTCTGGGGCTGCATTAATGCTGCTGGCACTGAGGAGCTACAGTTCATTGAGGGAACCATGAATGCCAACATGTACTGTGACATACTGAAGCAGAGGATGATCCCCTCCCTTCGGAGACTGGGCCGCAGGGCAGTATTCCAACATAACACATCCAAACACACCTTCAAGATGACCACTGCCTTGCTACAGAAGCTGAGGGTAAAGGTGATGGACTGGCCAAGCATGTCTCCAGACCTAAACCTATTGAGCATCTGTGGGGCATCCTTAAATGGAAGGTGGAGGTGTGCAAGGTCTCTAAAAT
Source organism: Lithobates sylvaticus (assembly GCA_028564925.1). NCBI lineage: Eukaryota > Metazoa > Chordata > Amphibia > Anura > Ranidae > Lithobates > Lithobates sylvaticus. The sequence goes on from CM053026.1 coordinate 559,225,453, forward strand.
CCACCAGCTCTGTGATGTCATCATGGAGAAGTGGAAGAGGACTCCAGTAGCAACCTGTGAAGCTCTGGTGAACTCCATACCCAAGAGGGTTAAGGCAGTGCTGGAAAATAAGGGTGGCCACACAATATATTGACACTTTCTAGCTAACTGCTTTAAGGGCAAACACAACCCACAGAAGACTAGATACGATCCTTCCTCCAACCACTCCATCTGCCCAAGTTAACTGACGAACAACTAACCACTCTATCTCAACCATTTACAACACCAGAGATCAAGAACGTCATATCCAGTTTGCCCAAATCCAAAGCCCCGGGGATTGATGGATACTCCAATGAATATTATCAAAAATTCACTGACACGCTAACCCCCATCTGGTGAGCATATACAACATAGCAATGAGCAAAGGTAATTTCCCTAAAGAAATGATACAGGCAGTAATCACCACTATACCCAAACCAGACAAAGATACCTCCCTCCCTAGCAACTATTCTCCCCCATTTTCTCTACACCATGCAAACAATTCCCACTCGAGTGCCAATATCATTTACATCCTTTTTTCATGTCTGCTCAACCTTCATATGGAGAGGCAAACCTCCCAGAATCAAATTTACACGACTAAATATACCCAAATCTAAAGGAGGTATTGCCCTTCCTGACTTATGAAAATATTACCAGGCCTCTCACTTAGCAAGAATTGTGGATTGGAATATACACCACCTGCTGAAAGACTGGGTTTCCCTAGAACACATACAAATTCCACAACCCCTAAAAAACCCTACCTTGGATACATCTAAACCATCATCCATCGGCTGCTAAATCCCACCCTCTAATACGTTCCACAATTTTTCGCAATGTCTCAAAAAACAGCAATCCAACACCCTCTGACTCCCCTGAAGGGCAATCCAGACTTTCCCCCAGGGCTAAAACAAAACATCCTCTTGAGAGACTGGCCCCATAAAGACATTCTGACTAAGCACTTCTTTAGAGGGAACACTCTCAAATCAAGAGAGGATACTAATAGAGAAATTACCCCGAATTCCATATCACAATGGAACTATATACAAATCAAACATTACTTGACCAGACATGAGGCAGCACATACATGGACAAGACCTCTCACTACTCTAGAAGATCTTTGCTCCAAAAAAAAACCACAAATACATACCATTTCAATCTTATATATATCTCTCTTTGGGGAAATAACTGATTTCTCCAGTACATCATGCCAAGCATGGGAACAAGATCTCAATACTCAACTGACATCAACAGAATGGGAGACAATTTTCATGTATGCTCACAAAGGATCTCTTAATGTACCAACTCAAGAATGCGGATTCAAAATTATTACACATTGGTACAGAACACCCCCCCTACTAAACAAATTCTATCCCCAAGCCTCTAGTTGGCAATGTGGAAAAAAAGAAGGCTCCATGATTCATATTTGGTGGTCATGTCCCATGGTCCAGACATTCTGGAAAATGGTCCATGAAACCATTCTTTTAGTCACATCAGAAAATTTTCATCGGGCGCAATACCTCTTGCACCATACTAAAATATCTAAGAAATGTTACCTCAAATCTTTACCTATGTTTATAATAAATGCCAGTGTATACTGTACCACTGGCATTCAAAAAATAATAGTAATAGAAAGAAGAGAGAAGGAAATAATAAATCACAAATGTTACTTTTTTTTTTTCTTCTCCCTATATTTTTTCCCTTCTAAATCTAATACCAGTCTAATCAAAATTGGTCAAATACATATTATTATATGAATGAATGTTACATATATCTTCAAAGATAAGTTGTTTATGTGTATAAATTGCTATATACCTTGTATTACAAAACTCACATTTTGAATACATTAAGCGCATCTCACTTTGGTTGTGAAATATTATATGAATTTGAACTCAAATCTGTTCCAATGTTGCATTTTTATATGATGTATGTTGTTTTAATACACAATAAAATTTATGGAACAAAAAAAAAAAGTCAGGAGTCTTCCCCATGATTGTGTAAATTACTGAACCAGACTCAGAGACCATTTTACGGCTCAGGAAACCTTTACAGGTGTTTTGAGTTAATTAGCTGATTAGAGTTTGACACCATGAGTCTACAATGTTAAACTTTTTCACAATATTCTAATTTTCTGAGATGCTGAATTTTGGGTTTTCACTAGCTATAAGACATAACCATTCACATTTAAAGAAACAAATGCTTAAAATGTATCACTCTGTGTGTAATGAATCTATAAAATATAGGAGTTTCACTTTTTGAATTGATCTACTGAAATAAATTAACTATTTGATGATATTCTAATTTTATGAGATGCACCTGTATATTTAGAATTTTTGCTATGGGGCTAGTATATTTGCCTTAGTGGTTTAGTGGTGCCCTGTAAGTGCAGTGGGGAGGCATTTAGGACCCAAGCAGGGAATGAGCAAACAAGGTCTGGGTTTCTAACTTAGTGTCTCAGGTCAACAGTTCCCACACTTTACACCAATGCAAGGATCCCTGCATTGCCTTAGGTTGTGTTCCCCATAGCTATGAAGGAACACCTGCATAGTAGTAAAGTGACATGTCAGTTTCAGGTCTCCTAGGCTTCACTTTAGCTTTAGTGTATCACAACACAGCTGAGGGAAAGACTTGGAAGACTTTCCCTAACTTTGCTCTGGATGCTGTTGCATCTGGGATCTGGTATGTGTCCTGCAGGGAGCGAGGTGTAATGTTTTTTTTTTTTTGCTAAGGATGGTGGGCAATGTGAGGGGAGTTGGTAAGGAAGAGGACATTCGTGCTGAGTGAGGGAGTTTGTTAAAAAGGAGGATATATGTGTGTACTTTACTCTAAGGTTGAGTAAAATAAAAGGAAAAGCAGACTTTCTCATCTGCTGGTTCTATTACCTAATCCATAGGAATTGTATCACTACCTAATTAGTTGTAAAACACAAGCTCCTCGTGAAACATATAATGAAACTACATAACCCCACCCCGAAAACAAAAAAATTAAAAAATGAACAGGTTTTGCAGCACAAATTCTCTATTTTGGAGACCGCACATATGTTATGGGTAATTGTAATTTGGTAAGCATTGTGCAAAATCCAATATTCTGTTAATTCATCCAGGATGAAATATTGATGTATTTTTTTTTTTTTTACATTCTAGAAAATGATCACCCAACCCAGCATGAATCTGTCAGTGTTAAGGCCCATACACACGATCAGACATGCAAATTAGCTGTTTTGGACCAACATCCGAGCATGCCAATCTCCGACCGTGTGTACACAAAACCAACGGACTTTTGTACAAACCAATGCAGAACACAGAAAAAAAAACTTTACATGTGTATGCAATACCAACTTGGGGCCAACGCCCTTTGACAAAAATCCACGGGAAAGTTGGTCCACGGTCCGATCGTGTGTATGAGGCTTTATAAAAAAGAAAACATGCACTTTTGAAAGTAATATGTGGGTAAACTGTTTGGCTTACCAAATAATTTATTAGTGTTCATCCAGTCCAGTAATCCATGCACCCTTGCTAGTTATATTCCTGACTTTAAAGGCAGCAGCACACCTTGATCATGAAGCCATTACCAGGCTGCTGTAAGGGCTTGTTACACCATGAGCTATGTTTTTCTAGATAATTTGTTCACTCACTCTGCACTCTCTCACAGGACATTTGCACTCTAGCACAACATGACTGGTTCCTAATGCTAGTTTCTTGGTCCCAGCTTCGGTCGTGACATACAGGAGTTTCATAACAGGACTAACGCAGATACTTACACTAGATGGCGTTTGCACTAAGCCATTTTAACTACCATTACTTTTTATTTAAAAAAATAAAATAAAATGTTTTGAGGCTGCAATATCAACAAAAAAAAAAAAACTTTTTATTGGAGAATATATGACATACCAGTTTTAATAAAAAGCATAAATAAAAACATTTTTCTCATTTAATTTTGTTTATATATAGTAAATACACATTAATTACAATTGCAATAAAAAATAAATATATCTCAATAAGTGAAAAAATTTACACTTTTTCCATCCCTCATTTACATAATATAAATGTTTTTTAAGAAGACTTTTTATACAGCAAACAGCTGGAGATCTTCAGTTTCTTTTTTTTTATTTAGCGTAGCCCACATGTTGAAGTCTGGATTAGATTTATACACTGAAAAAAACAAAAGAAACAAATTAGACAAAAAAAAATATATATATATATACAACAGATTTTTAAGGTTTAAAACAGCCAATATTGTACACTAAATGTGAGGAAGATGGGCCATTATGCAGCCCAATAGCATGTAGCTGTATATAGTGCCTTGCAAAAGTATTCACTCCCTTGGCTTTTTAACAGTTTTGTTACATTACAGCCTTTAGTTCAATGTTTTTTTTTAATCTAAATTATATGTGATGGATCAGAACACAATAGTCTAAGTTGGTGAAGTAAAATTAGAAAAAAATATATACATAAAACAATTTTTCAAAAATAAAAAATTGATAATTGGCATGTGTGTATCACCCCTTTGCTATGAAGCCCATAAAAAGCTCTGGTGCAACCAATTACCTTTAGAAGTCACATAATTTGTGAAATGATGTCCACCTGTGTGCAATCTAAGTGTCACATGATCTGTCATTACATATACAGGGGGTCCCCTACTTACAAACATCCGACTTACAAACGACTCCTACTTACAAACGGAGGGTGACAACAGGAAGTGAGAGGAAATCCACCCCTTGGAAGGGAAATTTACTCCTGTAAGAGTTAATATGGGAAAAAGGTGTCTCCACTGATGCTTTATCACAGTCCATGTTTCCCTAACAACCCAAAATTTTCAAAATCCAATTGTCATTGGGACAGAAGGTGAGGTGAAATCTTCTGAACAGGGGCACAGACAGCAAAACAAATGTTACAGGGGTGATAACCCTTCTCTATGTTATCAAAAAAACGTAAAAATAGATTTTTTTGGCTGGAGCTACACTTAAAAAAATGTACCTGTTCCGACTTACAAACAGATTCAACTTAAGAACAAACCTACAGTCCCTATCTTGTTTGTAACCCGGGGACCCCCTGTACACACCTTTTTTGAAAGGCCCCAGAGGCTGAAACACCTAAGCAAGAGGCACCACTAACCAAACACTGCCATGAAGACCAATTAACTCTCCAAATAAGCAAGGGACAATGTTATTGAGAAGTACAAGTCAGGGTTAGGTTATATAAAAAAAAATATCCAAATCTTTGATGATCCCTAGGAGCCCCATCAAATCTATCCTAACCAAATGGAAAGAACATGGCACAACAGCAAACCTGCCAAGAGACAGCCACACACCAAAACTCACGGACTGAGTGTCCTATGGAGGATCTGCATAGTTCCGCAGCAGAGACTGGAGTATCTGTACATAGGATGACAATAAGCTGCATGCTTCATAGAGAGTGGCCAGAAAAAAGCCATTACTTTCAGAAAAAACAAAATGGCACATTTTGAGTTTGCGAAAAGGCATGTGGGAGACTCCCAAAATGAATGGAGGAAGGTGCTCTGGTTTAATGAGACTAAAATGTATGTAGGAAGGTGCTCTGGTTTCATGAGGACCAAAGTTTAACTTTTTGGTCATCAAAGAAAACGCCATGTCTGGTGCAAACCGAACACATCACGTCACCCAAAGAACACCATCCCCACAGTGAAACATGGTGGTAGCAGTCAGAACTGGGAAACTGGTCAGAGTTGAGGGAAAGGTGGATGGTGCTCAATACAGGGATATTCTTGAGCAAAACCTGTATCACTCTGTGTGTGATTTGAGGCTAGGATGGAGGTTCACCTTCCAGCAGGACAATGACCCCAAAATCACTGCTAAAGCAACACTTGAGTGGTTTAAGGGGAAACATGTAAATGTGTTGGAATAGCCTAGTCAAAGCCCAGACCTCAATCCAATAGAAAATCTGTGATCAGACTTAAAGATTGCTGTTCACAAGCGCAAACCATCCAACTTGAAGGAGCTGGAGCAATTTTGCAAGGGGGAATGGGCAAAAATCCCAGTGGTAAGCTCATAGAGACTTATCCAAAGTGACTTGGAGCTGTGATAGCTGCAAAAGGTGGCTCTACAAAGTATTGACTTTAGGGGGATGAATAGTTCTGCACATTGACTTTTCTGTTATTTTGTCCTATTTGTTGTTTGCTTCACAATAAAAAAAATAAAAAATAAATCTTCAAAGTTGTGGGCATGTTCTGTAAATTAAATGATGCAAATCCTCAAACAATCCATGTTAACTCCAGGTTGTAAGGCAACAAAACACGAAAAATGCCAAGGTTTGTAAATACTTTTGCAAGGCACTGTATATTCTTAGGTGATCATTTGGCTAATATGTATCTATCACACAACCTACCATATACATATACTCTTCAGAAATTCCAAAATCAACATTATTAGCAACAAAATGTGGATCCCTCACATAGGCCTAGTCACCACTAAGCATATAAAAATATTTTAGTAGAAAAATATACTGTATAATCAGAATTAAAAAATTAGATTGTTGTGTTAGCATTACCAAACAGACATGTAATCTATCTAATATCCCACCTTTTAAGCACTACTTTCTCATTGCCCTGTATACATTTAGTTATAAATCATAAAAAAAATGTTTTCATGTTTTTCTATGCAGTCATGTGACCACAAAGGTTGGTCTCCTCTGTTCCAACAACCAGGCTGAATCAAAGAGAGCATTGACATCACCTCTGCTCTGGGCATTGAGGGCAGGGAAGCGAGTTGATTCCACCAGCTGCATATTACACAGGGGAGACTGAGCTTTGCAGTCACCTGACCGAATAGAAAAACATGAAAAGAGGGTATTTACAATGTATGCTTTAAATGTACACCAGGCAATGGGAAGGGTCATTTAAAAACTTAGGCAATGAATAGCTTTAACCTCTACTTTAAAACGTTTAACCCTTTCTACTGTCCATAAAGTATTATCTATAGAGATGTGTAAATGATGGAAAACCAGCTATTTCAGCACAGCAGACCGCATTATTGACTCTACCAGGTAAATAAGTAAGTAAACTGCCAAAAGGGAGCCCCAGGAATGATTTATTAACTTACTTTCTTCTGAGTGAAGATGCAGTTGGGCAGCATCTCCCCTCCACTGAGCTAGAAAGCACTTGAAACATGGACTCTTTTCCCATGCAGTGGCGGTGCGTCCATAAGGGTGCATGGGTGCTGCCCCCTCTCACCAGCCAGCCCCTCTATGACCAATGAATAGATTCATGCATAGCATAAATCTAGCTATGGCCACCGCTGCTACCCCCTATTCATACGCCCGGCCCCTTTTGAGGCGACGGGTGCCTGAATTACAGCAGCAGGGGGGTTTTGAAGCACCTGTACATAGGCTCTAATAGGCTTCAAAATAGGTGAACTGCCAGCGCCATATATTATTATATATTCACTTTCCTAACACTGAACCGCCTCTCCGCCAATCAGGTCCTTGGGTCTGTTACCCGTCACCTGATTGGCTGGAACAACAGGCGCTGTGTTTGGACTACTATCAGGAGGAGAGGATGGGAGGAGAAGATGGGAGGAGACTCATGGAGGACACAGCTCGCCGCGTCACCTGCTGCCCCACTGAGACAGGGTAAGTGCCAGGCAGACCGCGAGTGGGCGGTGGTCACAGTGGTGACATTTGATGGCATAGTGGCAACATTTATGGCACAGTGGCAGCATTTGATGGGGCACAGTGGTAGCATTTAAGTGCATAGTGGCTGCATTAGATGGCACATTGACAGCATTCGATTGCACAGTGGCAGCATTTGATGGCACAGTGGCAGCATTTGATGGGTACAGTGGCAGCATTTGATGGCACAGTGGCAGCGTTTGAGCACAGTGGCTGCATTTGATGGGCAGAGTGGCTGGGTTTAATGGGCACAGTGGCTGCAATTGATGGGCACAGTGGCTGCAATTGATGGGCACAGTGGCTGCAATTGATGGCACAGTGGCTGCAATTGATTGGCACAGTGGCTGCGTTTGATGGGCATTTTCCGGATTTTTTAAGTTTGAGGCTGTAATTGATGTTTTTTTTTCAGAATTTTTCAGTTTGTTTGCACCCCCCCAAATATTTTGAGCACCAGCCACCACTGCTTCCATGTGCAAAGTAAATTCCTAATTATGTTGCTATACAGTTATTTTTTCTTTTAAGTGAATCTTACTAATGGAAAACACTTGCTTCAGGAACATATGTATATATAGCCATTTCTGGCTCCAAGGATAGCAACATCACTTACAGCAAAAGTGAGAAAACTTGATTTAAGAAATGTCTGCTTCTTTTTGAAGCTTGACGTTTTTGGGACTGATTATATTTACATTGTAGTACAAATATTAAATACTGGCAACCACAGAATAGTGTGTGCTTTATCTGTACTTCCCTATTTTTTATTGGATTCACAAACAGATTCCAGTGAGATCAAAGAAGAGTACATTGCTCCAACCCTCCAAACGCTTCACTCATATGCTGGAATCAGGTGCTGGCTTGGGGTCCATTTGTCCTCCACACATAGCTTAATATAATCCAAACAAAAGGCCACACACTGATGATGTCTACACAAGCAAAATTTGAATCAGCCGACAAGCTTCAGCACATAGTTCTGCCCCCAGGACTACCCTCTAACATGTTTCACTTGAGGGCTTAAACGTAAAAGTTTCATTATCAGCCCGACAAGTGAATAATTTTGAAGGGTTGGTCCTGAGGGTAGGACCACAGGCTGAAGCTTGTTGGCTGATTAAAGTTTTGCCTTTGAAGACATAATTTGTGTGTGGTTTTTCCTTTGGACTATACAAAGATTCCAGTGAGAGTAACGCATTTAACAAGTATAAAAAAATACATAATCAAAAGGATAGGGCAAATTGATATCATATAAACTCTTAATATTATATGGCAAACTTTAAAATAATTTGTCCATTGATACTTTTCAGTTTTAAAAAGAAAATGGTGACCTTGAGTCTCAGACCTTTACCATTCTAAAAACATGCCATTATCTCAGAGTCCTTTTGACCACAATGGAAAATCAATTTTGCATTTATCTATTTCAGGAGAAATACAACATATAGTATACCCAAAAAGGAGGTACTTGCTGGCCCTTCAGTAGAACTCAAAGCATGCTAATAGGGTATTTAGTCAAAGAAAAAACAAAAATGCTAAATATAATTATCCAGTTAAAGAGGAAGTCCAGATCCAAACAAAAAGCATATACATTTGTAAGACCATAGTGTAAGTACTCTATATTGAAGATATCTGACTTTGCTCAAAAGGCTGATGAGTTCCCCAAACAATAAGAATAATTAGCTAAAGACAACAAGTTCTGACAGTGCCAGAGTCTCTATTCCTTTATATTTTCTTACTTACTGTAAATCATTTACCCGTTATGTTTAAAGCACTATGTATACTGTAGGTTGTCTGTAGGGAAATAAGGTTTTCATCTAATTTTGAATGACTCAAAGCTGCCTATAGTAATTATGCAGAAGAGAAGGACAACCAGATTTCCATCTCAGTTCTCATAAAACAGTGTTCTCACACAAGTAGGGTTTTATTACTCTAAAACTGCAACAAGATGTCATAAATGGAACAATTTAGGTAAACATTTTTGTTCCAGAAGTGAAGCAGAGTTTATTTCTAAATCTAGAAACAAATGTAGCTTTTAAAGCTTAAAATAAAAATATGTTTTGCACAGACTGCCAATTAGAAAGACTTCAGAATTGACAAATATGGCATAGTCATAAATCCACATCAAATACCAACCCATAATATAGATAAGTGGTATTATTATACTTGCTAGAGAATTGCAATCTTATGCTTTAAATTTGTATAGTGTATAATCTACAAATACATGACCTACTTAAATATGGTGGCATAATAAGTACTAACAGTACAAGGAAAACTAAACAGAAACAATGTTACATAAACTTTTCTTATACTCAATAGTGTCAATGTACAAATGAATACACAATATTTGTATTGTTTCATTTAACTCACATTTTATAATCAATTTATATATCTGGAAAACTGTAAAACTACATTCAAAAGAATTATAGAACTGCTCAAACTCCTGTGCATTAGTCAGCTCAGCACTAAAGACTTTGGAAGTAAAAACTGATAATTGGGTTCTTAACGTTTAGCCATTGTGACTCAGTAAGTATAATTGAACTGAAAGCTTTTGTACAGTGATGACCTTTCAAGGATTACTATAAAGCTCTGGTGACATTATGGCAAAGACTGCAGTCAGATTTTCTGTCAAAAATACAATCAAATAGACTTTTAGGCACTAGATGTGTACTATGAGAAAAAAAAAATCATCATTGACCAAAAAGGAAAAAAATACATGATTTATACAGCGCTTCTAAGAGCTGCAGGAAGCTATTATTGAACTAAATTCTTTTGAACATCACAGCTGGAGGTGCTACACATAGTGAACCCTATTGCTTTTGCAAAAGCATTATAAATGTGTATAGCAAAATCACAATATCAAGAATGTGATTGGTGAAGGAAACATAATCTGGCAGGCATTGTAAATGCTTGAAGTAAATCTTAAAGTACCGCATGAATTGTAAAGCGTTCAAAAATGGTATTTTCTTATGAAGATGTATACCAATTTATTCAACCTCATTGTAAAACTAACCTTTAAATCCACTGCATCTACTTCTGCTTTGGTTCTCTCAGACAGTAGTGCATGTTGTACTAAATGAAGGATTCCAATCATAAAACAGTTACTGGAAGTCTCTTGTTATCAAAGGAAATGGGTGCAGTGTGAGTCCAATGTTAAATGTAGGATATTACCTTCAATTGCAGCAAATCTCAGCTCAGGTACTGAGATTGATCTGACAGTAATTGTGCTCATAAGTGGCACCCTTTGCATAAATAAGTGTTCTTGGGTTTTGTGAATCATTCTAAGAACTGTGACTAATATTTGTAAGTGTGAGGAAAGAATTGTTTCTAATTTTTTATTTATTTTTTCTTAGCGGAGAAACCACAATGCTGAAATTGTGCATTAGTCGATGTCTTCAATGCTATCTCACTTTCTGGAGCTCCTGTCTCAGCCAGGATGGCAATGGTAGTCCCAGTCTATGTAGAAGTTTGGACAGTTCAATGTTGTGGTCCCGGTAATAGCTTGAGAGAAAAACTTGTGACTGAAAAAAAAAAAAAATTGTGGTTGTAACAACTTATTGGCAATACAGATTTTTTTACAGTAATTCTTGTAATCATTGAACAATTGAAAAATGCATCATTCATTAGAAATCTGCCCAGGCAAGGGCATGCATGGTTAAAAAGCCACTCTTATCAAGGACAACATTAAAGGTCACGTCTTTTTTTTTTTTGTTTTGGATAGAGCTGTGAAGAATTAAAACTTGTGTTGGGTTTTTACTGCTATTTAGGGTTCTTTAGAGGGATTTACCCTTACTTCCTCTACTGCTGGCAGTGGACTAACTAGACAGGAAGTCTAGCTCTTTCTACTAAAGAAAAAAAAAATATTTATGTCTCTGTTGCTGTTGGAAAGTTTATTTTATTTTACTTTCCATCCAGTAAAATATTGTCAGCAGGCTAGGAAGTGTGGGTAAATCTTTGTAATGGAGCCCCAGATAGCATAACAAATAGGACAGGGAATTGTACTCTTTGACACTCTAAGCAAAACTATTTGATTGGATATACACCATTACATACATCAAGCACTAATGTTTGTGTGATGGCAGCATAGTTAGAAATCTGAAAATCAATATACACATGTCCACTGTAAGAGCTAACGATAAATTGAAAAACAATTGTTTTCTGGACAAATATTGCCCCAGGGAAAAAGGTGTTTGATAATAATAATACGCAGCAATATGACTAGACTAAAGAAACACAATCACCAGAAGAACATTAACAGAGTTTTTTAGTTTTCTGTTTGGTGGGTACAACATAGAGCTGGAATTGAAGGAAAAAATGTAGTAGACTGAGATAAGGAACCAGCTGACCAGTGTCTGCCGGGGGTTGTGTGAATTTCAGTATTGGATGAATGACAATGCAGATCCTTTTGCAGGTAAAACAACTTCCATGTATATATTTATTCTGTGTTTACATGTTTTCTTGGAGTTCAGCTTTACAATTATAATGTATACACTGCTCCAAAAAATGTAAGGAACACTTTTTAATCAGAGTATAGCATCAAGTCAATTAAACTGCTGGGATTTGGATCTGGGGTCAGTTAAGTAGCAGAGGGGTTTGTTAATCAGTTTTAGCAGCTTTGGTGTTAATGAATTTAGATGGGCAACAATGAGACGACTTACAAAACAGGAATGGATTTACAGGTGGAGGCCACTGACATTTTTTTCCCTACTCATCGTTTGACTGTTTTTCACTAGATTTGCATTTGGCTAGGGTCAGTGTCACCACTGGTAGCATGTCTCAAGAGCATGGAGGAGATTCCAGGAGAAAGACAGTTACTCTAGGAGAGCTATACAGGGCCGTTGAAGGTCCTTAACCCATCAGCAGGACCAGTATCTTCTCCTTTATGCAAGGAGGAACAGGATGAGCACTGCCAGAGCCTTACAAAATGACCTCCAGCGGGCCACTGGTGTGAATGTCTCTGACCAAACAATCAGAAACAGACTTTATGAGAGCCGACATCTTCTAGTGGGCCCTGTGTTCACTGCCCGGCACCGTGGAGCTTGATTGGCATTTGCCATTGAACACCAGAATTCTCAGGTCCGCCACTGGCGCCCTGTGCTTTTCACAGATGAGAGCAGGTTCACCCTGAGCACATGTGACAGGCCTGAAAGGGTTTTGAGAAGTCGTAGAGAATGTTATGCAGCCTTTAACATCGTTCAGAATGACTGGTAAGGTGATGGGTCATTGATGGTCCAGGGAAGCATATCCATGCACCCTGACTGCCATTAGGTATCGGGATGAAATCCTTGGACCCATTATCAGACTCTACACTGGTGCAGTGTGTCCGTGGTTCCTCCTGGTTGCACGACAATGCCCGGCCTCATGTGGCGAGAGTATGAAGCCAGTTTCTGAAGGATGAAGAAATTGGTACCATTGAATTGTCCCCACGCTTGCCTGACCTTAATCCAATAGAACACCTCTGGGACATTTTATTTTGGTCTATCAAAATGCTGCCAGGTTGCACCTCAGTCTGTTCAGAAGCTCAGTGATGCCCTGGTCCTGTTCTGGCAGGAAATACCCCATTGTCCGGCATGCATACATGCACGTAGGGACCATACAAACTACTCAGATGAGGTGAAGAAGGTAACGGTAAGCCCAATAAAACCAGCATCTCTTTTGGGGGTCAGTGCTACATCAGTATAAGTAGCCAGCATGATATTTTTCCCCATTGAGATCTGATGTGTTTTCAAAGTGTTCCTTACATTTTTTTGAGCAGTGTATATACATTTTTTTCTTTTTTTGTACTGAACACTCTGCAAACCTGGTTGCCAGGTTCCTCATTAGCCCTCTAAAGAGTAATGTTTATAGTCTCTGACTCACTGAAAGTGATCTGCTCATCTTAGGGAGAAGCAGCTCAGCAAGGCCCCTTTCACACTATTTTTAGCGCCGATTTACCGTCGTTTTAGCGGCACTATTCGGCCGATAGTGGGGCGGTTTTAACCCCCGCTAGCAGCCCAAAAAAGGGTTAAAACTGCCCGCAAAGGGCCGCTGCAACGGCGCTTTGCTGGCGGTATAGCCGCGCTGCCCCATTGATTTCAATGGGCAGGAGGTGTATACACAGCTCCTTCACCGTTCCAAAGATGCTGCTTGCTGGAGTTTTTTTAATGTTTATGTAATATTTGAAGGGGAGGAATTCCACATCAGGGGGCCTGCATGCAGACTTGTCAATCTCTGTGTATGTAAATGTAGTAATGGGAAATGTGGGACAACAAAGCTCCACTAATACACTAATGATGCATGGATAGATTTTTTTTAGCAATTATAAACAAAACTCTACCATTAACCTAAACAGTTCTAATTTTCAGAGTCTTCAATTACTGCACGGATAGTAAAACTTTTTTTTTTTTTTTTGTTATTGTTTACAGGCAATATTTCTAAAATAAAGCCTTTAGCAATTTTCTTTCTAAAAGCTTATTATGTTGACAATTCTTTCATTTGCTTTCAAACTATGATTTTTTTACATTTTCATTTTGCTTGTCATGAATGGGTAAGAGGTCTTATGGACTCCTTTACTGGTTTGCTGAGTTCAGCTAAGTTACAGAGACCCCTCTCCACAACATCCCTCCCCCCACCACCACCACCACCAGAGCCACACCTTCTCCTTGATACTGCTGGTAAAATACAACTCACTTGCCCTACAATGTAAAACTTTTGTTTTGAGATCAGGACCATGCTATATTTGGCCCACTTCCTCTGGAAACACCATTTCATTTCTGGTGGTTATAATGGCTGGTATCATTAAGAGCTCACTGAACCTCTTGGCAAACAGGATCACTTGAACATTACAGGCGAATTGCTGTGTGGGTTTTAGATTATTTGTAATCTCAGTTGAAGAGAATAGTAGACTGCTTATGAAATTATAAACTTGTATACAACGCAGCACATCATTTCAGTGATATTATAATTTTTTTCTTTAATTTTGCCTGAAGATTCATCCATGCTTTATTGTACTGTGTAGAATATGCATGAATATCTAAAGATGTCAGTGCATATTGAATAGCTTTTGTTAATCTGCATAACTGATCTCCATGTTATGAATCAAATCATGTCAAATCCTTTGGCAAGGTTTAAAATAGCTGGACAACTACAATAAAGGCTTGAAGATGGGTAACCAGGAAAATAGTATCACATCTACTACACTTAATAAATAAAGACTAGAGCCAAATTATTGGTCATTTTTAAAAATCTCTATGACTTTGTCAGCAGCAAATCATACTTTGCATCCAGTTGTGAAAGGATATCAGCACGCTGCATTTGTATCGATGGAAGCGTTAAACCATCAAATATCTGTCTCTATGCAATGAGAATTACATAAGTTCCAAAGCCAAAACTATGTATTTTTTATTTTGGACAGCCAGCTCTATCCCTGCTGGGGAAATTTACTCTATATGTCTATTCTAGTGGCCATTGTCACTGGCAAAGGAAGTGAGGGAAAATCCTAAATGTTGAATTGTCACTGGAATAGGAATAATGTTCTAATGGGGGAACTTGCTCTGATAACTGTCTAAGATGGGATTTTCCTCACTTTGGAAATAATACTTTTAACTGTCTACATGGCAGAAAGTGAAGTAATTCCTTCCAATGAGACACAGACATGAAAAAAAAAAAAAACTGACAGATTCTAACCATTCCCTAATCAATCCAAAAATGCAACAAAATATTTTGCTTTAGGGATTTAAAAAGCACATAAAGGCAAATGATATCTTTACAATCAAAAAAACTATGGCACTTTAACAAGATTGGTAATTTATATAAAGACAGAAAAATGATATGAATACATAAATAAAATTAATATATTGACAGAACTGTTACCTCTATATCCATTGTTGGATATTTACGACCCTTATTTTTTCCAAGACATTTTGTTTTACCACCTTCCAATAACTGGCACCAGAAGCCTTTTTCTGGACTAAACCTAGAGGAGAATATTATTAAAAATGTCAATGCCATTTTTAGGTTACTAACAGTTGACTGTTGAAGTCATGGTTGGATTTGTCATAAGAAATCAAAATAATTTACACAAAAAATTTGGGAAACTGGGCTAAGACATGAAATAATTATTTAATTATGTCTTCATAGCCAATTGAATAGAGGGCACAGCTAGGTAAATGCATAAATACAGTTTAAAACAGAGCCATCAATTTGAATTGCCTACACATGCTTAAAATGATGCTTTCACTATACTTTCCACAAATCTAAATGACTACTGTTATAAAGGGAGCATTTCAAGTGACCATTTTTTTTTTTTTTTAATAATAGCTAGTTAGTGGTGCAGTATGGGTTGGTAAACACTAGTGAAAAGAGGCCTAATATTAGGGTTGCAAAATGTTTGGTTCTTTAAGAAGTCAGGGGGCAGATGTGGGAACTGAACCTCATTTCACTAGGCCCATCTTCCTGCAGAGTGAAACAATCTATGCTGCAAAATGCTGGCTTATGACCAGGCATATGCAAATAATAACCTGGCAGCATGCACTAGACTTTGTTTAATGTGTGTTCTGTTTCACTGACGGTAACTGTTGTTATAGAAAGTACATCTACCTATCTCACTGCTCAATAATCTTTCAGGGTGATAGAGGTGTCTTACAATATTTTTCATAGTGTGCTATGCTATGTTTTGCCAGCCCTTAAACTGACAATATTATTGCACAGAAGCATGACTTTCTATATTTCACATACAGAAAAACCTCAGTTCTCCATTTTAATGTATTTAAATGATCAATAATAGGATTTCTATCAAAACCCATTGTGCAGTATCCAATAATGCACAATGAGCGCACCGGATCACCCTTCAAATCAGAAAACACACAATCTCTAAAAGATACATTGTGCATTCTGTTCTTAGTGAACTAGTAAGAGGTATTTTGGACTTCTTTTTACCAGTTGGGTATTACAAAGGGCAAATTAAATAATTTCCCCAGGGACCGAGCATTAACGAATCAATAGCGGAGCATATTTTATATTACTCACTTATCTTCTAAATGAGCAAATAATGAAAAAAAAATATATAATTGGATTTAAAAATTTCAATGAAAGTAATAGGGTTTATTTAATATTCCTAATTCACTATACAGTATGTGGAAAAAATACATTTAAATAATATAAAACATGGTATTTCATTAAACCAATCAAGACAGCTAGCTATTTCTTGTTTTATTATTAACATGAAAATGTGCAGTCTGATGTTAGATTTTTAAACCTTACATACACACAAAAACAGAAATCTGTATTTCATAATGGAAAACACCCATAAAAATACAATTGTCTGTTTTGTAATATTCTTACCCTAAGCAGTTCTCATTAAGGGTCTGTCAAGAATATGCTTGCAGTTTTATTACAAGAGATCTATTTAGATAATTAAAACAAATTGAACAATAGATGGAAAAGTACTGACACAATATTTAGAAATATTCCAACAAGCATTGTTGAACCAACAGCTTTACAAAACTTTACAAAAACTGGATTTTAAATTATTAACACTAACCAACAAGTATATTTACACAGAGCTGATCAATTAACATGTATCTAATAACTGACAAGACTATACATTCCCTTTTAAAGTGTGTATATACATCCAAACATTCTTAATGCATTGAATAGAGAGGTGAAAGGTTATAACAACTCCTGAATTATTTCTGTTGACTGTGTCCTCTTGGGGACATTTCCCTTCACTTTCTGCCCTGGAGACACACCAGGAAGCGAGAGGAAATCTCACCAAAGTGAGAGGATTTTTTCTTCTCAGACAGTTGCCATCGGAACATCGTGTGCCCATTAGAAGACTTGCCGTCACCTCCTGCTCTGGTGGCAACTGTAAATCTTTGAATTTCACATAATTTTCTGTCTTATTAACAGAGATCACCAGGACAAATAGAGGGAGTGAATCTCCCCAGGGGGGGGCATGAACAGCAATATTCCTCCAGATGAAGCCACGAGGTTGGTGGCGTAACTAGTAGAGGTGGAGCCTGGCGGTGGAATTATTTTGCTACAAAGGTACTTTTTATGTCACTTTGGAACTGCCGGAGAATAATGTGGGGGCAATTTTGAAGTAGCCACATTGGATGGATACTGCAGGGCATACCAGAAATTGCTAATGACCGATGTGCAGCCATTCTTAAAGGAGAATTGCACTGCGTGCAAGGTGTGTTTGACTCCCTGTAGAGGTGAGCGTGCATTGCACTCGGTGATGGGAGCACTTTATAGAGTGGTGTGGAGTCTCAGTGAAGCACAATGGATTAGAAAATTTATTTTTTGCACCTTTATAGCAAGATCTTTCACATATATGTCACAAATGGACTCCAATTGAATTTTGTGTGCTTTATGAACTTTATTCTATGTTGATTTAGTTTATATATTTGGTTCACCAGCAGCTCTATCACATTTTATTACATGAACAGCAATACAATCCTGACATTGGATGGGACATGGACAGAAACAAACACTTAAGTTCTAAGCAATGTCTATCCTTAAAGTAATATTAAAGCGGAGCTCCACCCTAAAGTGGAACTTCCGCTTATCGGATTGGATTCCTCCCCCCCTCCGGTGCCACAATTGGCACCTGTATAATCCAGGTATCTGCACCCACTTCCGGGACTAACTAGCCGCAGCTAGCCGCAGATGCCCCACCCCCCCCTGTTGTGTCCTGGGAAACACACAGTTCCCAGGACATAACAGGGACCAGTAAAGACGCGCAGCGCGACTCACGCATGCACAGTAGGAAACCGGGCAGTGAAGCCGCAACACTTCACTTCCTGATTCCCTGACAGAGGATGGCGGCGGGGGCAGCCGAGAGATGAGCAATTGCTCGTCATCTGCTGCCGACATCGCTGGAACCTGAAACAGGTAGGTGTCCATTTATTAAAAGTCAGCAGCTGCAGTATTTGTAGCTGCTGACTTTTAATATTTTTGTTATGGTGGCCATCCTCTTTAAAGTCTTGTTTTTTTCTAAAATAATAAACATGTAATACTTATCAGCTCTGTGAGGCAGTTTTGCACAGAGCAGCCTGGATCCTCCTCTTCTCAGGTCTCACGCCAGCGCTCCTGGCTCCTCCCTCCTGCCGGGTTCCCCCACAGCAAGCAGCTTGTTTTGGGGTCACCCAAGCAGGCACGCTTCCCAACCGCAGCTCTGTTTGTCTATTCACACACAGAGCTGCGGCTCAGGTCTGCCCCTTCTGTCTCCTGATTGGCTCACTGGCTGTGATTGACAGCAGCAGGAGCCGATGCCTGGATCAAGAGGGGGCTCAGGTAAGTATTAGGTATGTGTACTTAAGCGCTAGAGTGGGTATTCAAAGACAGAACGGCAACAATGTTTTAAGATAGCCAAATGATGATGCTGCAACCCATATATTAGTGTTCTCACACGTGGAAGAAATGATTTTAAAATACACACAAAATGTTAATATTTATGTGCAATGGGTGCGCTATCAATCAACCTTAAAAAGCGTGTAGATATGGTTAAAAATTGCTTGTGCAATGATACTGGTCAAGTGGTGTGTAAAACCTCCTTAAAATCCGTGCACTATGTATGTATAAATAAATACATAAAACCATATATAAATATATAAATATATAAATAAGTGGATACTCTTCCTAGTTGTGATACCAGTGATTTAGTGATATTTGTGAAATGGTGCTGTGAATAAAAAACAGTAAAAAAAGGGGGTGAAACCACGTTTAAATTCAAGCCCTTAAAAAATCCATGCGTTTAAAACTGAAAAAAAACGCATTTGGTTGTGCGATTTATTCATGGAAAAAGCACACAATTGGTTATGCGATTATATTGGGAGAAACACCATAAGTGTTTTTTAGGATCCTTTAGGAGTCCATGCATCTGACAGGTGTCTCCTTAGGGGTTTAATTGCGGTTGCTTAGACAGGTGTTGTTCCTGATTAGTTAGTGCTGAGGCGTTTTTCTAACTAATTGCCCTTTGGTATTGAGCATAGATTAAAACTTGAAGGATAAAAGATGTACACCATCAATAGGAAAGATAAGCACCATTTAGTAAATGTATATTTGAACAAGTGTATACATAATACTTTCACTTATCTTTAGTTGTGGTGTCCTCTTTCCTGCTGGTCCTTACTATCTCTTCCGTGTTTGCATGAGGATAGAAAACATATAAAAAACCATTGCGCAATATAGTTATACTTTTAATGGTGTGCATGTGCTGTGGCTGAAGCCCATCTACTTACACAGCACCCTACGAACGAAGCGCGGTGGTTAGAAATATGTCAGGCACTGTTTGGGCTCCCTGCCCTGCTTGTCTCAGTAGTGTTGCTTAGCTCCTCCTCCCGACGCGTTGCGACACGCCCACGTGTCTTTATCAAGGGATTAATTGATAAAGACACGTGGGCGTGTCGCAACGCGTCGGGAGGAGGAGCTAAGCAACACTACTGAGACAAGCAGGGCAGGGAGCCCAAACAGTGCCTGACATATTTCTAACCACCGCGCTTCGTTCGTAGGGTGCTGTGTAAGTAGATGGGCTTCAGCCACAGCACATGCACACCATTCAAAGTATAACTATATTGCGCAATGGTTTTTTATCTGTTTTCTATCCTCATGCAAACACGGAAGAGATAGTAAGGACCAGCAGGAAAGAGGACACCACAACTAAAGATAAGTGAAAGTATTATGTATACACTTGTTCAAATATACATTTACTAAATGGTGCTTATCTTTCCTATTGATGGTGTACATCTTTTATCCTTCAAGTTTTAATCTATGCTCAATACCAAAGGGCAATTAGTTAGAAAAACGCCTCAGCACTAACTAATCAGGAACAACACCTGTCTAAGCAACCGCAATTAAACCCCTAAGGAGACACCTGTCAGATGCATGGACTCCTAAAGGATCCTAAAAAACACTTATGGTGTTTCTCCCAATATAATCGCATAACCAATTGTGTGCTTTTTCCATGAATAAATCGCACAACCAAATGCGTTTTTTTCAGTTTTAAACGCATGGATTTTTTAAGGGCTTGAATTTAAACGTGGTTTCACCCCCTTTTTTTACTGTTTTTTATTCACAGCACCATTTCACAAATATCACTAAATCACTGGTATCACAACTAGGAAGAGTATCCACTTATTTATATATTTATATATTTATATATGGTTTTATGTATTTATTTATACATACATAGTGCACGGATTTTAAGGAGGTTTTACACACCACTTGACCAGTATCATTGCACAAGCAATTTTTAACCATATCTACACGCTTTTTAAGGTTGATTGATAGCGCACCCATTGCACATAAATATTAACATTTTGTGTGTATTTTAAAAATATTTTGAATTGGACTTGCTTTGTAATGTTGATGTTTTTCAGCTTTTGCAAGCAGTTTCTTTAGTTCTAATGAATGGCTAACTAACCACATCAGTAAATTTCTGTCTTGGGTCATATCTTGGTAACATGACATCTCTTATATGTTTTTCAACCAAACAATTGGAAAAATTGGAAAAAATTACAAAATTGGCCCCATGGTAACATCTCTGGTAAGGTGACATTGATTTTGGTAGTATGTCCCTACTGCTATGTCTTCATGTTCATATCAGTATTTGTATATTGGATTACTGCATGAGCACTACATTATTTTTCTGAAAACAAGGGAACCAAGCTTATGCATTTATACCTGACTCATTGGGGCTGATCTCCTGAAATCGCTTTGTTTTTTTCCGTCCATTTTCATATTGCTGTTTTTATAATCATAAATGTAAGAAAGTGTTGCTGCCCCCCCCCCCCCCCCCCCCCCCCCCAAATGGTACTAGTCTACCCCACCAGGCATATGCAAACATGTGGGTCCACAGCTTATTTCCACCAGAGGGGTGCCCAACAAAAATGTTTTTCTTTTATATAACACAACTTAGACCTACAAAGCACAATAATTAACAAAATTGATCACCACTGACTTAATCGGTAGCCTGCTTAATTTGGCCAAATTACAATTGATAAAATAGCACGCATATACAGTTGTTCCATTTTTAATGTTAGATTATGCACATAAAATATTTTTGCTTTTGGTAGTGTAGCAGGTGCCGCTAAAACTGCCTGTGGCCCAACACCTCCCACCACCCACTGCTGGGACTGACACAAACACTGACAGGCTCCCTGCAGGGAGAGCGTGCCTGTCAGTGGCTGCGGGGGAATTCTTCCCTCCCTCTCCTCCTCTCACTGTGCAGTAAGCGACAGAGATTCTGTCAGCCCTTCCTTTGCTGAGCTGGCCACTCAGCCGTCAGTTAATTGCCAGCTCCTATCTCTCCACAGTGACTCACCTGTTGATGGTATCCTATTCATCAGTCCTGCTTACTTAAGCCGTCCAGCCCAGATGATTTTTGCCTTCGCCTGGTCAACATCACAGAGATTCTCTCCTGCGTGCCTGTTAAAGACTTGCTTGGCTGACATTTCTTCTAGCTCCAAATCCTGCTTGCTGTTCCACTACGCTGATTCCTGGCTTCCTGACTTTCTGGCTTGTCTGACTATACGTTCCAGTTACCGAACTTTGGCTATGTTGTGACTATGTTTGTTTTATTTACATTTGTTATTAAACAAGTGTGTTTTAACTGTACTTCTGCCTCGGTCTGATTCATGGTTTCTGACAAAAATCACAGACTCGGCAGCCCGATCTACTCCCTCCCCTGCTTCCTCATTGGCAGGGGAGAGAACCAATGGGGCTTCATTGCAGAGGAGCAATGAATGAGAGAGAGTTGGATTCTAGGTGCATTCTCCAGGCGCACCTGTTCAGACATTGTGAAGTGTTCCGGTTGTAAGGTAGCCAGCCAGGCCATCCTCCTTTGGGCCTTGGTCGCAGGATTGGTGAGCGGGCACTTACCCATCTTAAAGAGACACTGCATGCAGACAATGTTGCCTGTTTGTTTTGCCTACACCAGTAGAACACTGTGCTGCACTCATCCTCTCCCAGGCAGTAAAAGTGTTCTTCCTGCTCCAGGAGTTCCACAGTACACTTTGCATCATTCCTGCCAAACAGGAGTCTAAGTGCACCAACTAAAGTAGCTAGCTGAAGATTCAAGGCCTTCTTCTTCCAAGGGACTGAAGTTACTGGTGCCATAAAGGCACCCACATACACCCAGGGCTCCGGATATATAGCAAATGAGAGGGTTGATTTGACTGGAGAGTTACATTATTGAACTGAAATAGCAGGGCTTTTTTTTCAGCGGGGGAACGCAGTTCCGGCACCTCCAGCACTGAAAATGTGTAATGGCAAGGGGTGCTGGGGTGTGCTGGAGGGTCTGTTGTTGGTGGTTGCTGGGGGACCTATTGCCTTTCGGGGGAGATCTACTGTTGTGGGGGGGGCAGTTGTTGCTGGGGGGGTCTATTGTTGCTGCTGCGGGATATATTTTTGCTGGCCATGATCTCATTTGGAGGAAGGGGTCCATTGTTACTGGCTGCTGGATGGTCTATTGATGCTGGCTGCTGCTGAGAACTATTGTTGCTGGTATGGATCTATTGTTGCTGAGGTTTATTTATTGTTGCTGGGGAGATATTTTGTTGCAGAGGGGGGAAGGTCCACTGTTGCTGGGGTGGATCCATTGTTGCTGGGGTATTTTTTTTGCGGGGGGGGGGTCTTTTGTTGCTGGGGGGAGTGGTCTATTTTTTCTTGATATCTACAAATTCCACACAAATTACTTAGTATCACAAAATGATATAAGGAAAGAAAAACTGCGCCAGGTGAAGGTAATTAAATATCCCATATGATGGTACTGTCACTACCTAGTAAAGTACATGAAAGATATATGTTAAGTGTATAAATGGATTTAGGTTATGACACTAAAATCCTATACTAATTGTGGGTGTCTGGAGAGACATACACAATAAGGGCACACAATATGGATTAGGTGGCTGCGTGGCTATCAGAAATAGCAGTGTTTAGCAAAGCAGTGTTGAAACTGTAATCACACAATATAGAAAGAAATCCAGAAAAAAGTTCACAGGATAAATATCATCTGGAAGGTTGAATTCTTATTCTTTATATGATGTAAAATTGTAGACTTTAATTCTCTTGTCACACCGCTGTGCTCCACATCACACAAGAGTGCCACCACCAATATAAATTCTCCTTACCAGATAATTGGTAAAAAAAGACACTCAGAATGAGCCCATACAGGAATCCTGACTTCACTAGGGAGAAGCGACACCCAAACGGAATGATATCCAAGAGCCTGCCACTCACAGCCAGCGGACTTCCGACCAGACCCAGCGTGGGAAATCTAATCCAGATAGCAGCATTCGGCGGTGCATCCAAACAATACCAAAAGGAAAAGAGGGCAGACCATAGTATAATATTGTCTTCAAGCAGATGAGTCTTTTTATTTAAAAAGTTTTGTACTCACATTCAAAGAAAGAAAAGAAAACATGAACGAGCTCCAGGTTAATATCTAGAAGGACCACCTCTGTCCTATCCACCGCTACTCAGAGAACATTCACGATTAAACCATGTATCACTTGTGCTTCTACTGGAGTTGTCTACTTATTGCAATGCCCTTGTGGCTTGCAGTATGTGGGCCGCACCAAACGCCTGTTACAAGTGCGCCTAAATGAACACATCACAAATATTACTTCAGGCTTTAAGAACCACTCTGTCTCTAACCATTACCGTTTAGTACACAATAGGAACCCCTCTAATACACTTTTTCTTGGTATTGATAAACACAAGCCTAATTGGAGGGGTGACCTTTTGGTCAGAGAAATCTCCAAGTCGGAGATGGCTTGGATTCACAGACTAAAAACCTATGTCCCATATGGAATGAATATTGAGACAGACGTCAATGCTTTCATTAATAATGCCTGAGTTTATGTAAATAATCACTATTGAAATGCACATGTTCGATCTATATGCAAATAATAAATGTGAAATGTAAACACTGTTCAATCTAATATCCCTTTGAACAGATGTATGTTCGATTTAATTGGCAACCTTAACTTGGGGATCAGGATCTTGGCGTGTTCTGTTTTTTGATCATTATGGGAAACAATATAAGTTTCTTGTTATATCGTGTTATTATTTCTGCTAGCCACGCAGCCACCTAATCCATATTGTGTGCCCTTATTGTGTATGTCTCTCCAGACACCCACAATTAGTATAGGATTTTAGTGTCATAACCTAAATCCATTTATACACTTAACATATATCTTTCATGTACTTTATTAGGTATATATTAGGTAATGACAGTACCATCATATGGGATATTTAATTACCTTCACCTGGCACAGTTTTTCTTTCCTTATATACTTATTGTGCTTATCCCACTATTCTGCAGCTGGGTTTGAATATTCTTTTTAATTTTATTTGTATTTTTATATTTTTATATTTTGATTTTATTTTTTATACACTTGTATTTTTCATTTTTATTGAGTCCCCTCCCCCCTACCCCATTGGGTTAGCGCGTTTTTTTTCGCCCATCACAAAATGATACTTGGTTCTGTATCCTTCAAAAGAACTGGGAGGCGGGTGGGGGTGGAACCAAAGGACGGTTCTTGGAGGGGGATAGGGGTCAGAGACAAGGGGTGAGTTGAAGGGAAGAGTACCTGCACCTATTCTTTGATAAAAAAAAAAACCTGCAAACCAGGTACAGTGTTTGTGGTGTCATGGGACAGAAGGGAGAGGTTTGACATAAGAAAGGGTCATTCCTCTGCTCTCCTCCTACCTGGACTCATAGAGCCTAATTTAACAAGTTCAGTCCCAGAAGAATTTGCCCCCTTACTGACCAGACCATTTTTTGCAATACAGCACTGCGTCGCTTTAACTGATAATTGCGTGGTCGTGCAAAGTTGTACCCAAACAACATTGATGTTGATTTCCCCGCAAATAGAGCTTTCTTTTGGTGGTATTTGATCACCCCTGTGATTTTTATTTTTTGCGCTATAAACAAAAAAAGAGCGTCAATTTTGAAAAAAAATAAAAATAAATACACCCCCAAAAAATATAACAAAAACAAATTTCTTCCTCAGTTTAGGCCAATATGTATTCTTCTACATATTTTTGGTAAAATAAATCTCAATAAGCGCATATTGATTAGTTTGTGCAGAAGTTATAGCG
Source organism: Lithobates sylvaticus (assembly GCA_028564925.1). NCBI lineage: Eukaryota > Metazoa > Chordata > Amphibia > Anura > Ranidae > Lithobates > Lithobates sylvaticus. The sequence continues at coordinate 559,251,180 of CM053026.1, forward strand.
TCTACAAAATAGGGAATAGATTTATGGAATTATTATTATTATTATTTTTTTACTAGTAATAGCGGCGATCTGCGAATCATGAATGGCAACATGTACTGTGACATACAGTACCTGCACGTGAGAATGTGTTTCCAGCGCGATCCCATCGCACTGGTTCTTGGCGACAGGGTGCTGTGCATCTCATGCTGGCTGCAATAGGAAAATGTCACACTTTCCTATTGCAGCGAGCGCGAGAAAGAAGCGACAATGTAATAATAAAACCAGGATGGGTTCCCCTTCAGGGGCATACCAGGCCTTTGGGTCTGGTATGTATTTTAAGGGGAACCCCCTACGCCGAAAAAATGGCATAGGGGTCCCCCCAAAATCCATACCAGACCCTTATCCGAGCACGCAGCCCGGCCGTTCCGGAAAGGGGGTGGGGACGAGCGAGAGCCCCCCCTCCTGAACCGTACCAGGCCGCATGCCCTCAACATGGGGGGTGAGTGCTTTGGGGAAGGGGGGCGCCCTGCTGCCCCCCCACCCCAAAGCACCTTGTCCCCTTGTTGATGAGGACAAGGGCCTCTTCCCAACAACCCTGGCCGTTGGTTGTCGTTGTCTGTTGTGGTCTGCGGGCGGGGGGCTTATCGGAATCTGGGAGCCCCCTTTAATAAGAAACAAGAAATAGCTAGCTGTCTTGATTGGTTTAATGAAATACCATGTTTTATATTATTTAAATGTATTTTTTCCACATACTGTATAGTGAATTAGGAATATTAAATAAACCCTATTACTTTCATTGAAATTTTTAAATCCAATTATATATTTTTTTTTCATTATTTGCTCATTTAGAAGATAAGTGAGTAATATAAAATATGCTCCGCTATTGATTCGTTAATGCTCGGTCCCTGGGGCAATTATTTAATTTGCTCTTTGTAATACCCAACTGGTAAAAAGAAGTCCAAAATACCTCTTACTAGTTCACTAAGAACAGAATGCACAATGTATCTTTTAGAGATTGTGTGTTTTCTGATTTGAAGGGTGATCCGGTGCGCTCATTGTGCATTATTGGATACTGCACATAGCACTTTGCATACTGCACAATGGGTTTTGATAGAAATCCTATTATTGATCATTTAAATACATTAAAATGGAGAACTGAGGTTTTTCTGTATGTGAAATATAGAAAGTCATGCTTCTGTGCAATAATATTGTCAGTTTAAGGGCTGGCAAAACATAGCATAGCACACTATGAAAAATATTGTAAGACACCTCTATCACCCTGAAAGATTATTGAGCAGTGAGATAGGTAGATGTACTTTCTATAACAACAGTTACCGTCAGTGAAACAGAACACACATTAAACAAAGTCTAGTGCATGCTGCCAGGTTATTATTTGCATATGCCTGGTCATAAGCCAGCATTTTGCAGCATAGATTGTTTCACTCTGCAGGAAGATGGGCCTAGTGAAATGAGGTTCAGTTCCCACATCTGCCCCCTGACTTCTTAAAGAACCAAACATTTTGCAACCCTAATATTAGGCCTCTTTTCACTAGTGTTTACCAACCCATACTGCACCACTAACTAGCTATTATTAAAAAAAAATAAAAATGGTCACTTGAAATGCTCCCTTTATAACAGTAGTCATTTAGATGTGTGGAAAGTATAGTGAAAGCATCATTTTAAGCATGCGTAGGCAATTCAAATTGATGGCTCTGTTTTAAACTATATTTATGCATTTACCTAGCTGTGCCCTCTATTCAATTGGCTATGAAGACATAATTAAATAATTATTTCATGTCTTAGCCCAGTTTCCCAAATTTTTTGTGTAAATTATTTTGATTTCTTATGACAAATCCAACCATGACTTCAACAGTCAACTGTTAGTAACCTAAAAACGGCATTGACATTTTTAATAATATTCTCCTCTAGGTTTAGTCCAGAAAAAGGCTTCTGGTGCCAGTTATTGGAAGGTGGTAAAACAAAATGTCTTGGAAAAAATAAGGGTCGTAAATATCCAACAATGGATATAGAGGTAACAGTTCTGTCAATATATTAATTTTATTTATGTATTCATATCATTTTTCTGTCTTTATATAAATTACCAATCTTGTTAAAGTGCCATAGTTTTTTTGATTGTAAAGATATCATTTGCCTTTATGTGCTTTTTAAATCCCTAAAGCAAAATACTTTGTTGCATTTTTGGATTGATTAGGGAATGGTTAGAATCTTTTCATGTCTGTGTCTCATTGGAAGGAATTACTTCACTTTCTGCCATGTAGACAGTTAAAAGTATTATTTCCAAAGTGAGGAAAATCCCATCTTAGACAGTTATCAGAGCAAGTTCCCCCATTAGAACATTATTCCTATTCCAGTGACAATTCAACATTTAGGATTTTCCCTCACTTCCTTTGCCAGTGACAATGGCCACTAGAATAGACATATAGAGTAAATTTCCCCAGCAGGGATAGAGCTGGCTGTCCAAAATAAAAAATACATAGTTTTGGCTTTGGAACTTATGTAATTCTCATTGCATAGAGACAGATATTTGATGGTTTAACGCTTCCATCGATACAAATGCAGCGTGCTGATATCCTTTCACAACTGGATGCAAAGTATGATTTGCTGCTGACAAAGTCATAGAGATTTTTAAAAATGACCAATAATTTGGCTCTAGTCTTTATTTATTAAGTGTAGTAGATGTGATACTATTTTCCTGGTTACCCATCTTCAAGCCTTTATTGTAGTTGTCCAGCTATTTTAAACCTTGCCAAAGGATTTGACATGATTTGATTCATAACATGGAGATCAGTTATGCAGATTAACAAAAGCTATTCAATATGCACTGACATCTTTAGATATTCATGCATATTCTACACAGTACAATAAAGCATGGATGAATCTTCAGGCAAAATTAAAGAAAAAAATTATAATATCACTGAAATTATGTGCTGCGTTGTATACAAGTTTATAATTTCATAAGCAGTCTACTATTCTCTTCAACTGAGATTACAAATAATCTAAAACCCACACAGCAATTCGCCTGTAATGTTCAAGTGATCCTGTTTGCCAAGAGGTTCAGTGAGCTCTTAATGATACCAGCCATTATAACCACCAGAAATGAAATGGTGTTTCCAGAGGAAGTGGGCCAAATATAGCATGGTCCTGATCTCAAAACAAAAGTTTTACATTGTAGGGCAAGTGAGTTGTATTGTACCAGCAGTATCAAGGAGAAGGTGTGGCTCTGGTGGTGGTGGTGGTGGTGGTGGGGGGAGGGATGTTGCGGAGAGGGGTCTCTGTAACTTAGCTGAACTCAGCAAACCAGTAAAGGAGTCCATAAGACCTCTTACCCATTCATGACAAGCAAAATGAAAATGTAAAAAAATCATAGTTTGAAAGCAAATGAAAGAATTGTCAACATAATAAGCTTTTAGAAAAAAAATTGCTAAAGGCTTTATTTTAGAAATATTGCCTGTAAACAATAAAAAAAAAAAAAAAAGTTTTACTATCCGTGCAGTAATTGAAGAGTCTGAAAATTAGAACTGTTTAGGTTAATGGTAGAGTTTTGTTTATAATTGCTAAAAAAAATCTATCCATGCATCATTAGTGTATTAGTGGAGCTTTGTTGTCCCACATTTCCCATTACTACATTTACATACACAGAGATTGACAAGTCTGCATGCAGGCCCCCTGATGTGGAATTCCTCCCCTTCAAATATTACATAAACATTAAAAAAACTCCAGCAAGCAGCATCTTTGGAGCGGTGAAGGAGCTGTGTATACACCTCCTGCCCATTGAAATCAATGGGGCAGCGCGGCTATACCGCCAGCAAAGCGCCGTTGCAGCGGCCCTTTGCGGGCAGTTTTAACCCTTTTTTGGGCTGCTAGCGGGGGTTAAAACCACCCCACTATCGGCCGAATAGTGCCGCTAAAACGACGGTAAATCAGCGCTAAAAATAGTGTGAAAGGGGCCTTGCTGAGCTGCTTCTCCCTAAGATGAGCAGATCACTTTCAGTGAGTCAGAGACTATAAACATTACTCTTTAGAGGGCTAATGAGGAACCTGGCAACCAGGTTTGCAGAGTGTTCAGTAGAAAAAAAGAAAAAATGTATATACACTGCTCAAAAAAATGTAAGGAACACTTTGAAAACACATCAGATCTCAATGGGGAAAAATATCATGCTGGCTACCTATACTGATGTAGCACTGACCCCCAAAAGAGATGCTGGTTTTATTGGGCTTACCGTTAGCTTCTTCACCTCATCTGAGTAGTTTGTATGGTCCCTACGTGCATGTATGCATGCCGGACAATGGGGTATTTCCTGCCAGATCAGGACCAGGGCATCACTGAGCTTCTGAACAGACTGAGGTGCAACCTGGCAGCATCTGATAGACCAAAATAAAATGTCCCAGAGGTGTTCTATTGGATTAAGGTCAGGCAAGCGTGGGGACAATTCAATGGTACCAATTTCTTCATCCTTCAGAAACTGGCTTCATACTCTCGCCACATGAGGCCGGGCATTGTCGTGCAACCAGGAGGAACCACGGACACACTGCACCAGTGTAGAGTCTGATAATGGGTCCAAAGATTTCATCCCGATACCTAATGGCAGTCAGGGTGCATGGATATGCTTCCCTGGACCATCAATGACCCATCACCTTACCAGTCATTCTGAACGATGTTAAAGGCTGCATAACATTCTCTACGACTTCTCAAAACCCTTTCAGGCCTGTCACATGTGCTCAGGGTGAACCTGCTCTCATCTGTGAAAAGCACAGGGCGCCAGTGGCGGACCTGAGAATTCTGGTGTTCAATGGCAAATGCCAATCAAGCTCCACGGTGCCGGGCAGTGAACACAGGGCCCACTAGAAGATGTCGGCCCTCATAAAGTCTGTTTCTGATTGTTTGGTCAGAGACATTCACACCAGTGGCCCGCTGGAGGTCATTTTGTAAGGCTCTGGCAGTGCTCATCCTGTTCCTCCTTGCATAAAGGAGAAGATACTGGTCCTGCTGATGGGTTAAGGACCTTCCACGGCCCTGTATAGCTCTCCTAGAGTAACTGTCTTTCTCCTGGAATCTCCTCCATGCTCTTGAGACATGCTACCAGTGGTGACACTGACCCTAGCCAAATGCAAATCTAGTGAAAAACAGTCAAACGATGAGTAGGGAAAAAAATGTCAGTGGCCTCCACCTGTAAATCCATTCCTGTTTTGTAAGTCGTCTCATTGTTGCCCATCTAAATTCATTAACACCAAAGCTGCTAAAACTGATTAACAACCCCCTCTGCTACTTAACTGACCCCAGATCCAAATCCCAGCAGTTTAATTGACTTGATGCTATACTCTGATTAAAAAGTGTTCCTTACATTTTTTGGAGCAGTGTATACATTATAAATGTAAAGCTGAACTCCAAGAAAACATGTAAACACAGAATAAATATATACATGGAAGTTGTTTTACCTGCAAAAGGATCTGCATTGTCATTCATCCAATACTGAAATTCACACAACCCCCGGCAGACACTGGTCAGCTGGTTCCTTATCTCAGTCTACTACATTTTTTCCTTCAATTCCAGCTCTATGTTGTACCCACCAAACAGAAAACTAAAAAACTCTGTTAATGTTCTTCTGGTGATTGTGTTTCTTTAGTCTAGTCATATTGCTGCGTATTATTATTATCAAACACCTTTTTCCCTGGGGCAATATTTGTCCAGAAAACAATTGTTTTTCAATTTATCGTTAGCTCTTACAGTGGACATGTGTATATTGATTTTCAGATTGCTAACTATGCTGCCATCACACAAACATTAGTGCTTGATGTATGTAATGGTGTATATCCAATCAAATAGTTTTGCTTAGAGTGTCAAAGAGTACAATTCCCTGTCCTATTTGTTATGCTATCTGGGGCTCCATTACAAAGATTTACCCACACTTCCAAGCCTGCTGACAATATTTTACTGGATGGAAAGTAAAATAAAATAAACTTTCCAACAGCAACAGAGACATAAATATTTTTTTTTTCTTTAGTAGAAAGAGCTAGACTTCCTGTCTAGTTAGTCCACTGCCAGCAGTAGAGGAAGTAAGAGTAAATCCCTCTAAAGAACCCTAAATAGCAGTAAAAACCCAACACAAGTTTTAATTCTTCACAGCTCTATCCAAAACAAAAAAAAAAAGACGTGACCTTTAATGTTGTCCTTGATAAGAGTGGCTTTTTAACCATGCATGCCCTTGCCTGGGCAGATTTCTAATGAATGATGCATTTTTCAATTGTTCAATGATTACAAGAATTACTGTAAAAAAATCTGTATTGCCAATAAGTTGTTACAACCACAATTTTTTTTTTTTTTTCAGTCACAAGTTTTTCTCTCAAGCTATTACCGGGACCACAACATTGAACTGTCCAAACTTCTACATAGACTGGGACTACCATTGCCATCCTGGCTGAGACAGGAGCTCCAGAAAGTGAGATAGCATTGAAGACATCGACTAATGCACAATTTCAGCATTGTGGTTTCTCCGCTAAGAAAAAATAAATAAAAAATTAGAAACAATTCTTTCCTCACACTTACAAATATTAGTCACAGTTCTTAGAATGATTCACAAAACCCAAGAACACTTATTTATGCAAAGGGTGCCACTTATGAGCACAATTACTGTCAGATCAATCTCAGTACCTGAGCTGAGATTTGCTGCAATTGAAGGTAATATCCTACATTTAACATTGGACTCACACTGCACCCATTTCCTTTGATAACAAGAGACTTCCAGTAACTGTTTTATGATTGGAATCCTTCATTTAGTACAACATGCACTACTGTCTGAGAGAACCAAAGCAGAAGTAGATGCAGTGGATTTAAAGGTTAGTTTTACAATGAGGTTGAATAAATTGGTATACATCTTCATAAGAAAATACCATTTTTGAACGCTTTACAATTCATGCGGTACTTTAAGATTTACTTCAAGCATTTACAATGCCTGCCAGATTATGTTTCCTTCACCAATCACATTCTTGATATTGTGATTTTGCTATACACATTTATAATGCTTTTGCAAAAGCAATAGGGTTCACTATGTGTAGCACCTCCAGCTGTGATGTTCAAAAGAATTTAGTTCAATAATAGCTTCCTGCAGCTCTTAGAAGCGCTGTATAAATCATGTATTTTTTTCCTTTTTGGTCAATGATGATTTTTTTTTCTCATAGTACACATCTAGTGCCTAAAAGTCTATTTGATTGTATTTTTGACAGAAAATCTGACTGCAGTCTTTGCCATAATGTCACCAGAGCTTTATAGTAATCCTTGAAAGGTCATCACTGTACAAAAGCTTTCAGTTCAATTATACTTACTGAGTCACAATGGCTAAACGTTAAGAACCCAATTATCAGTTTTTACTTCCAAAGTCTTTAGTGCTGAGCTGACTAATGCACAGGAGTTTGAGCAGTTCTATAATTCTTTTGAATGTAGTTTTACAGTTTTCCAGATATATAAATTGATTATAAAATGTGAGTTAAATGAAACAATACAAATATTGTGTATTCATTTGTACATTGACACTATTGAGTATAAGAAAAGTTTATGTAACATTGTTTCTGTTTAGTTTTCCTTGTACTGTTAGTACTTATTATGCCACCATATTTAAGTAGGTCATGTATTTGTAGATTATACACTATACAAATTTAAAGCATAAGATTGCAATTCTCTAGCAAGTATAATAATACCACTTATCTATATTATGGGTTGGTATTTGATGTGGATTTATGACTATGCCATATTTGTCAATTCTGAAGTCTTTCTAATTGGCAGTCTGTGCAAAAAATATTTTTATTTTAAGCTTTAAAAGCTACATTTGTTTCTAGATTTAGAAATAAACTCTGCTTCACTTCTGGAACAAAAATGTTTACCTAAATTGTTCCATTTATTACATCTTGTTGCAGTTTTAGAGTAATAAAACCCTACTTGTGTGAGAACACTGTTTTATGAGAACTGAGATGGAAATCTGGTTGTCCTTCTCTTCTGCATAATTACTATAGGCAGCTTTGAGTCATTCAAAATTAGATGAAAACCTTATTTCCCTACAGACAACCTACAGTATACATAGTGCTTTAAACATAACGGGTAAATGATTTATATTAAATAAGAAAATATAAAGGAATAGAGACTCTGGCACTGTCAGAACTTGTTGTCTTTAGCTAATTATTCTTATTGTTTGGGGAACTCATCAGCCTTTTGAGCTAAATCAGATCTCTTCAATATAGAGTACTTACACTATGGTCTTACAAATGTATATGCTTTTTGTTTGGATCTGGACTTCCTCTTTAACTGGATAATTATATTTAGCATTTTTGTTTTTTCTTTGACTAAATACCCTATTAGCATGCTTTGAGTTCTACTGCAGGGCCAGCAAGTACCTCCTTTTTGGGTATACTATATGTTGTATTTCTCCTGAAATAGATAAATGCAAAATTGATTTTCCATTGTGGTCAAAAGGACTCTGAGATAATGGCATGTTTTTAGAATGGTAAAGGTCTGAGACTCAAGGTCACCATTTTCTTTTTAAAACTGAAAAGTATCAATGGACAAATTATTTTAACGTTTGCCATATAATATTAAGAGTTTATATGATATCAATTTGCCCTATCCTTTTGATTATGTATTTTTTTATACTTGTGAAATGCGTTACTCTCACTGGAATCTTTGTATAGTCCAAAGGAAAAACCACACACAAATTATGTCTTCAAAGGCAAAACTTTAATCAGCCAACAAGCTTCAGCCTGTGGTCCTACCCTCAGGACCAACCCTTCAAAATTATTCACTCGTCGGGCTGATAATGAAACTTTTACGTTTAAGCCCTAAAGTGAAACATGTTACATTGTAGTCCTGGGGGCAGAACTATGTGCTGAAGCTTGTCGGCTGATTCAAATTTTGCTTGTGTAGACATCATCAGTGTGTGGCCTTTTGTTTGGATTATATTAAGCTATGTGTGGAGGACAAATGGACCCCAAGCCAGCACCTGATTCCAGCATATGAGTGAAGCGTTTGGAGGGTTGGAGCAATGTACTCTTCTTTGATCTCACTGGAATCTGTTTGTGAATCCAATAAAAAATAGGGAAGTACAGATAAAGCACACACTATTCTGTGGTTGCCAGTATTTAATATTTGTACTACAATGTAAATATAATCAGTCCCAAAAACGTCAAGCTTCAAAAAGAAGCAGACATTTCTTAAATCAAGTTTTCTCACTTTTGCTGTAAGTGATGTTGCTATCCTTGGAGCCAGAAATGGCTATATATACATATGTTCCTGAAGCAAGGGTTTTCCATTAGTAAGATTCACTTAAAAGAAAAAATAACTGTATAGCAACATAATTAGGAATTTACTTTGCACATGGAAGCAGTGGTGGCTGGTGCTCAAAATATTTGGGGGGGGGTGCAAACAAACTGAAAAATTCTGAAAAAAAAAACATCAATTACAGCCTCAAACTTAAAAAATCCGGAAAATGCCCATCAAATGCAGCCACTGTGCCAATCAATTGCAGCCACTGTGCCATCCAATTGCAGCCACTGTGCCCATCAATTGCAGCCACTGTGCCCATTAAACCCAGCCACTCTGCCCATCAAACGCAGCCACTGTGCTCAAACACTGCCACTGTGCCATCAAATGCTGCCACTGTACCCATCAAATGCTGCCACTGTGCCATCAAATGCTGCCACTGTGCAATCGAATGCTGTCAATGTGCCATCTAATGCAGCCACTATGCCCTTAAATGCTACCACTGTGCCCCATCAAATGCTGCCACTGTGCCATAAATGTTGCCACTATGCCATCAAATGTCACCACTGTGACCACCGCCCACTCGCGGTCTGCCTGGCACTTACCCTGTCTCAGTGGGGCAGCAGGTGACGCGGCGAGCTGTGTCCTCCATGAGTCTCCTCCCATCCTCTCCTCCCATCCTCTCCTCCTGATAGTAGTCCAAACACAGCGCCTGTTGTTTCAGCCAATCAGGTGACGGGTAACAGACCCAAGGACCTGATTGGCGGAGAGGCGGTTCAGTGTTAGGAAAGTGAATATATAATAATATATGGCGCTGGCAGTTCACCTATTTTGAAGCCTATTAGAGCCTATGTACAGGTGCTTCAAAACCCCCCTGCTGCTGTAATTCAGGCACCCGTCGCCTCAAAAGGGGCGGGCGTATGAATAGGGGGTAGCAGCGGTGGCCATAGCTAGATTTATGCTATGCATGAATCTATTCATTGGTCATAGAGGGGATGGCTGGTGAGAGGGGGCAGCACCCATGCACCCTTATGGACGCACCACCACTGCATGGGAAAAGAGTCCATGTTTCAAGTGCTTTCTAGCTCAGTGGAGGGGAGATGCTGCCCAACTGCATCTTCACTCAGAAGAAAGTAAGTTAATAAATCATTCCTGGGGCTCCCTTTTGGCAGTTTACTTACTTATTTACCTGGTAGAGTCAATAATGCGGTCTGCTGTGCTGAAATAGCTGGTTTTCCATCATTTACACATCTCTATAGATAATACTTTATGGACAGTAGAAAGGGTTAAACGTTTTAAAGTAGAGGTTAAAGCTATTCATTGCCTAAGTTTTTAAATGACCCTTCCCATTGCCTGGGGTACATTTAAAGCATACATTGTAAATACCCTCTTTTCATGTTTTTCTATTTGGTCAGGTGACTGCAAAGCTCAGTCTCCCCTGTGTAATATGCAGCTGGTGGAATCAACTCGCTTCCCTGCCCTCAATGCCCAGAGCAGAGGTGATGTCAATGCTCTCTTTGATTCAGCCTGGTTGTTGGAACAGAGGAGACCAACCTTTGTGGTCCCATGACTGCATAGAAAAACATGAAAACATTTTTTTATGATTTATAACTAAATGTATACAGGGCAATGAGAAAGTAGTGCTTAAAAGGTGGGATATTAGATAGAATACATGTCTGTTTGGTAATGCTAACACAACAATCTAATTTTTTAGTTCTGATTATACAGTATATTTTTCTACTAAAATATTTTTATATGCTTAGTGGTGACTAGGCCTATGTGAGGGATCCACATTTTGTTGCTAATAATGTTGATTTTAGAATTTCTGAAGAGTATATGTATATGGTAGGTTGTGTGATAGATACATATTAGCCAAATGATCACCTAAGAATATACAGTGCCTTGCAAAATTATTTACAAACCTTGGCATTTTTCGTGTTTTGTTGCCTTACAACCTGGAGTTAACATGGATTGTTTGAGGATTTGCATCATTTAATTTACAGAACATGCCCACAACTTTGAAGATTTATTTTTTATTTTTTTTATTGTGAAGCAAACAACAAATAGGACAAAATAACAGAAAAGTCAATGTGCAGAACTATTCATCCCCCTAAAGTCAATACTTTGTAGAGCCACCTTTTGTAGCTATCACAGCTCCAAGTCACTTTGGATAAGTCTCTATGAGCTTGCCACTGGGATTTTTGCCCATTCCCCCTTGCAAAATTGCTCCAGCTCCTTCAAGTTGGATGGTTTGCGCTTGTGAACAGCAATCTTTAAGCCTGATCACAGATTTTCTATTGGATTGAGGTCTGGGCTTTGACTAGGCTATTCCAACACATTTACATGTTTCCTCTTAAACCACTCAAGTGTTGCTTTAGCAGTGATTTTGGGGTCATTGTCCTGCTGGAAGGTGAACCTCCATCCTAGCCTCAAATCACACACAGAGTGATACAGGTTTTGCTCAAGAATATCCCTGTATTGAGCACCATCCACCTTTCCCTCAACTCTGACCAGTTTCCCAGTTCTGACTGCTACCACCATGTTTCACTGTGGGGATGGTGTTCTTTGGGTGACGTGATGTGTTCGGTTTGCACCAGACATGGCGTTTTCTTTGATGACCAAAAAGTTAAACTTTGGTCCTCATGAAACCAGAGCACCTTCCTACATACATTTTAGTCTCATTAAACCAGAGCACCTTCCTCCATTCATTTTGGGAGTCTCCCACATGCCTTTTCGCAAACTCAAAATGTGCCATTTTGTTTTTTTCTGAAAGTAATGGCTTTTTTCTGGCCACTCTCTATGAAGCATGCAGCTTATTGTCATCCTATGTACAGATACTCCAGTCTCTGCTGCGGAACTATGCAGATCCTCCATAGGACACTCAGTCCGTGAGTTTTGGTGTGTGGCCGTCTCTTGGCAGGTTTGCTGTTGTGCCATGTTCTTTCCATTTGGTTAGGATAGATTTGATGGGGCTCCTAGGGATCATCAAAGATTTGGATATTTTTTTTATATAACCTAACCCTGACTTGTACTTCTCAATAACATTGTCCCTTGCTTATTTGGAGAGTTAATTGGTCTTCATGGCAGTGTTTGGTTAGTGGTGCCTCTTGCTTAGGTGTTTCAGCCTCTGGGGCCTTTCATAGAGAAATCAAAAATTTGTTTTGTGTGTATTTATTATTTTGAAAATAAAAATGGACAGATCATGTGACACTTAGATTGCACACAGGGGGACATCATTTCACAAATTATGTGACTTCTAAAGGTAATTGGTTGCACCAGAGCTTTTTATGGGCTTCATAACAAAGGGGTGATACACACATGCCAATTATCAATTTTTTATTTTTGAAAAAAATTGTTTTATGTATATATTTTTTTCTAATTTTACTTCACCAACTTAGACTATTGTGTTCTGATCCATCACATATAATTTAGATTAAAAAAAAAAAAATTGAACTAAAGGCTGTAATGTAACAAAACTGTTAAAAAGCCAAGGGAGTGAATACCTTTGCAAGGCACTATATACAGCTACATGCTATTGGGCTGCATAATGGCCCATCTTCCTCAAATTTAGTGTACAATATTGGCTGTTTTAAACCTTAAAAATCTGTTGTATATATATATATATATTTTTTTTTTTGTCTAATTTGTTTCTTTTGTTTTTTTCAGTGTATAAATCTAATCCAGACTTCAACATGTGGGCTACGCTAAATAAAAAAAAAGAAACTGAAGATCTCCAGCTGTTTGCTGTATAAAAAGTCTTCTTAAAAAACATTTATATTATGTAAATGAGGGATGGAAAAAGTGTAAATTTTTTCACTTATTGAGATATATTTATTTTTTATTGCAATTGTAATTAATGTGTATTTACTATATATAAACAAAATTAAATGAGAAAAATGTTTTTATTTATGCTTTTTATTAAAACTGGTATGTCATATATTCTCCAATAAAAAGTTTTTTTTGTTGATATTGCAGCCTCAAAACATTTTATTTTATTTTTTTAAATAAAAAGTAATGGTAGTTAAAATGGCTTAGTGCAAACGCCATCTAGTGTAAGTATCTGCGTTAGTCCTGTTATGAAACTCCTGTATGTCACGACCGAAGCTGGGACCAAGAAACTAGCATTAGGAACCAGTCATGTTGTGCTAGAGTGCAAATGTCCTGTGAGAGAGTGCAGAGTGAGTGAACAAATTATCTGGAAAAACATAGCTCATGGTGTAACAAGCCCTTACAGCAGCCTGGTAATGGCTTCATGATCAAGGTGTGCTGCTGCCTTTAAAGTCAGGAATATAACTAGCAAGGGTGCATGGATTACTGGACTGGATGAACACTAATAAATTATTTGGTAAGCCAAACAGTTTACCCACATATTACTTTCAAAAGTGCATGTTTTCTTTTTTATGTAAAGTGTATTTGTGCTCTGTAATGTAAAGTATGTGTAAAGCCTCATACACACGATCGGACCGTGGACCAACTTTCCCGTGGATTTTTGTCCAAAGGGCGTTGGCCCCAAGTTGGTATTGCATACACACGGCAGGACTTTTTCAGCCAACTTTCACCAAATCACTTGTTTTTTCTGCTCTTTACCGCCACCTTTGGTCAACTTCTGTATTGTTGTCTGATCTTTTGCATTGGTTCTGCATTGGTTTGTACAAAAGTCCGTTGGTTTTGTGTACACACGGTCGGACTTTGGTCCATCGGACTTTTGTTGGCAGAAAGTTGGTCCGTTCGCACAGCCAACAAAAGTCCGATGAAACCTGGAAAAAGTTGGTCCGATAGAGCGTACACATGGTCGGATGTTGGTCCAAAACAGCTAATTTGCATGTTGGTTGTCAAAAAGTCTGATCGTGTGTATGGGCCTTAACACTGACAGATTCATGCTGGGTTGGGTGACCATTTTCTAGAATGTAGAAAAAAAAAATACATCAATATTTCATCCTGGATGAATTAACAGAATATTGGATTTTGCACAATGCTTACCAAATTACAATTACCCATAACATATGTGCGGTCTCCAAAATAGAGAATTTGTGCTGCAAAACCTGTTCATTTTTTATTTTATTTTTTTGGGGTGGGGTTATGTAGTTTCATTATATGTTTCACGAGGAGCTTGTGTTTTACAACTAATTAGGTAGTGATACAATTCCTATGGATTAGGTAATAGAACCAGCAGATGAGAAAGTCTGCTTTTCCTTTTATTTTACTCAACCTTAGAGTAAAGTACACACATATATCCTCCTTTTTAACAAACTCCCTCACTCAGCATGAATGTCCTCTTCCTTACCAACTCCCCTCACATTGCCCACCATCCTTAGCAAAAAAAAAAACATTACACCTCGCTCACATACCAGATCCCAGATGCAACAGCATCCAGAGCAAAGTTAGGGAAAGTCTTCCAAGTCTTTCCCTCAGCTGTGTTGTGATACACTAAAGCTAAAGTGAAGCCTAGGAGACCTGAAACTGACATGTCACTTTACTACTATGCAGGTGTTCCTTCATAGCTATGGGGAACACAACCTAAGGCAATGCAGGGATCCTTGCATTGGTGTAAAGTGTGGGAACTGTTGACCTGAGACACTAAGTTAGAAACCCAGACCTTGTTTGCTCATTCCCTGCTTGGGTCCTAAATGCCTCCCCACTGCACTTACAGGGCACCACTAAACCACTAAGGCAAATATACTAGCCCCATAGCAAAAATCCTAAATATACAGGTGCATCTCATAAAATTAGAATATCATCAAATAGTTAATTTATTTCAGTAGATCAATTCAAAAAGTGAAACTCCTATATTTTATAGATTCATTACACACAGAGTGATACATTTTAAGCATTTGTTTCTTTAAATGTGAATGGTTATGTCTTATAGCTAGTGAAAACCCAAAATTCAGCATCTCAGAAAATTAGAATATTGTGAAAAAGTTTAACATTGTAGACTCATGGTGTCAAACTCTAATCGGCTAATTAACTCAAAACACCTGTAAAGGTTTCCTGAGCCGTAAAATGGTCTCTGAGTCTGGTTCAGTAATTTACACAATCATGGGGAAGACTCCTGACTTTTTTTTTTTGTTCCATAAATTTCATTGTGTATTAAAACAACATACATCATATAAAAATGCAACATTGGAACAGATTTGAGTTCAAATTCATATAATATTTCACAACCAAAGTGAGATGCACTTAATGTATTCAAAATGTGAGTTTTGTAATACAAGGTATATAGCAATTTATACACATGAACAACTTATCTTTGAAGATATATGTAACATTCATTCATATAATAATATGTATTTGACCAATTTTGATTAGACTGGTATTAGATTTAGAAGGGAAAAAATATAGGGAGAAGAAAAAAAAAGTAACATTTGTGATTTATTATTTCCTTCTCTCTTCTTTCTATTACTATTATTTTTTGAATGCCAGTGGTACAGTATACACTGGCATTTATTATAAACATAGGTAAAGATTTGAGGTAACATTTCTTAGATATTTTAGTATGGTGCAAGAGGTATTGCGCCCAATGAAAATTTTCTGATGTGACTAAAAGAATGGTTTCATGGACCATTTTCCAGAATGTCTGGACCATGGGACATGACCACCAAATATGAATCATGGAGCCTTCTTTTTTTCCACATTGCCAACTAGAGGCTTGGGGATAGAATTTGTTTAGTAGGGGGGGTGTTCTGTACCAATGTGTAATAATTTTGAATCCGCATTCTTGAGTTGGTACATTAAGAGATCCTTTGTGAGCATACATGAAAATTGTCTCCCATTCTGTTGATGTCAGTTGAGTATTGAGATCTTGTTTCCATGCTTGGCATGATGTACTGGAGAAATCAGTTATTTCCCCAAAGAGAGATATATATAAGATTGAAATGGTATGTATTTGTGGTTTTTTTTTTTGGAGCAAAGATCTTCTAGAGTAGTGAGAGGTCTTGTCCATGTATGTGCTGCCTCATGTCTGGTCAAGTAATGTTTGATTTGTATATAGTTCCATTGTGATATGGAATTCGGGGTAATTTCTCTATTAGTATCCTCTCTTGATTTGAGAGTGTTCCCTCTAAAGAAGTGCTTAGTCAGAATGTCTTTATGGGGCCAGTCTCTCAAGAGGATGTTTTGTTCTAGCCCTGGGGGAAAGTCTGGATTGCCCTTCAGGGGAGTCAGAGGGTGTTGGATTGCTGTTTTTTGAGACATTGCGAAAAATTGTGGAACGTATTAGAGGGTGGGAGTTAGCAGCCGATGGATGAGGGTTTAGATGTATCCAAGGTAGGGTTTTTTAGGGGTTGTGGAATTTGTATGTGTTCTAGGGAAACCCAATCTTTCAGCAGGTGGTGTATATTCCAATCCACAATTCTTGCTAAGTGAGAGGCCTGGTAATATTTTCATAAGTCAGGAAGGGCAATACCTCCTTTAGATTTGGGTATATTTAGTCGTGTAAATTTGATTCTGGGAGGTTTGCCTCTCCATATGAAGGTTGAGCAGACATGAAAAAAGGATGTAAATGATATTGGCACTCGAGTGGGAATTGTTTGCATGGTGTAGAGAAAATGGGGGAGAATAGTTGCTAGGGAGGGAGGTATCTTTGTCTGGTTTGGGTATAGTGGTGATTAATGCCTGTATATGCTCACCAGATGGGGGTTAGCGTGTCAGTGAATTTTTGATAATATTCATTGGAGTATCCATCAATCCCCGGGGCTTTGGATTTGGGCAAACTGGATATGACGTTCTTGATCTCTGGTGTTGTAAATGGTTGAGATAGAGTGGTTAGTTGTTCGTCAGTTAACTTGGGCAGATGGAGTGGTTGGAGGAAGGATCGTATCTAGTCTTCTGTGGGTTGTGGGGTCTGAGTGTCAGATTTAAGATCATATAGGCTAGCATAATAGTTTTTAAAGATTTCTGCAATACCATCTGGGGAAAAAACTTTGGCTCCAGAGGTTTTGTCCAGCATAAATGGGATTTTTTGTGAGAGGTGTTTGCCCTTAAAGCAGTTAGCTAGAAAGTGTCAATATATTGTGTGGCCACCCTTATTTTCCAGCACTGCCTTAACCCTCTTGGGTATGGAGTTCACCAGAGCTTCACAGGTTGCTACTGGAGTCCTCTTCCACTTCTCCATGATGACATCACTGAGCTGGTGGATTTTAGAGACCTTGCACACCTCCACCTTCCATTTAAGGATGCGCCACAGATGCTCAATAGAGTTTAGGTCTGTAGACATGCTTGGCCAGTCCATCACCTTTACCCTCAGCTTCTGTAGCAAGGCAGTGGTCATCTTGAAGGTGTGTTTGGATGTGTTATCATGTTGGAATACTGCCCTGCGGCCCAGTCTCCGAAGGGAGGGGATCATCCTCTGCTTCAGTATGTCACAGTACATGTTGGCATTCATGTTTCCCTCAATGAACTGTAGCTCCTCAGTGCCAGCAGCATTAATGCAGCCCCAGACCATGACACTCCCACCACCATGCTTAACTGTAGGCAAGACACACTTGTCTTTGTACTCCTTACCTGGTTGCCGCCACACATGCTTGACACCATTTGAATCAAATAAGTTTATCTTGATCTCATCAGACCACAGGACATGGTTCCAGTAATCTATGTCCTTAGTCTGCTTGTTATCAGCAAACTGTTTGCAGGCTTTCTTGTGCATCATCTTTAGAAGAGGCTTCCTTCTGGGACAACAGCCCTGCAGACCAATTTGATGCAGTGTGCGGCGTATGGTCTGGTCACTGACAGGCTGACCCCCCACCCTTTCAACCTCTGCAGCAATTCTGGCAGCACTCATACATCTATTTCCCAAAGACAACCTCTAGATATAAAGCTGAGCATGTGCACTCAACTTTTTTGGTTGACCACAGGTAGGCCTGTTCTGAGTGGAACCTGTCCTGTTAAACCACTGTATGGTCTTGGCCATTGTGCTGCAGATCAGTTTCAGGGTCTTGACAATCTTCTTATAGCCTATGCCAAATTTATTTAGAGCAACAATTCTTTTTTTCAGATCCTCATAGAGTTCTTTGCCATGAGGTGCCATGTTGAACTTCCAGTGACCAGTATGAGAGAGTGAGAGCGATAACACCAAATTTAACACACCCGCTCACCATTCACACCTGAGACCTTGTAACACTAAGAAGTCACATGACACTGGGGAGGGAAAATGGCTAATTTGGCCCAAATTGGACAATTTCACTTAGGGGTGTACTCACTTTTGTTGCCAGTGGTTTAGACATTAATGGCTGTGTTTTGAGCTATTTTGAGAGGACAGCACATTTACAATGTTATACAAGCTGTACACTCACTACTTTAGATTGTAGCAAAGTGTAATTTGTTCAGTGTTGTCACATGAAAAGATATAATAAAATATTTACAACAATGTGAGGGGTGTACTCACTTTTGTGAGATACTGTATATATATATATATATATATATATATATATATATATATATATATATATATATTTCCATAAGATACTTTTCAGTACAGGCTTTTTAGCTTTAACTGCGTAACATAAAACGCATTTTAATTTTTCACACAAGAGTAAACGCCCTTAAAAAAATCTTAAAAGGCAAAAGTGACACTTGATATATAATGCACTCTGGATTTCTACTTACTTTTCAGAGTCTGTAAAGTGAAATTAACAGATGACTGGAATAAAGAAAGTAGTTCATTAGATTAAAAAGTAAAAGTTCAACTTAATGAGAAAGAAAGTCTTGACATACTTTAGTAAGATTATAAATGTTTCCATCACAGTAAAGAACAAATGGTTTTATACATATGAAATCTTTTCTTGGTGAGAGATATTGCCTTATCTGTGTTAAATGTCAGTGGTAACATTACAGATGTGGGGGCTTCAGTGCACATTTTTAACCCTCCCATGTCTCCTTGCTGTTCTTTACTGAATACCCCTACCATTTGCTCCCTGAATTTACTACAGACTGCAGCAGTTACACATGCTAGATGATGTCACCTGTGATCTGTGATGTCACATGGCCGCCATAGGGGTAAAAACAAGAAGCATCCTTGCTTTCTGTACTAGTCCTACTAACTACTGTGGATCATTTTTAGACAGGACTTTTCCATAGGCGTGTTAGGGCAGTAGAAAGGGTTTAAAAAGGATCTTTTTAAACCCCTTGATCTCACCCTTCAACATGGATCAATGGCCAGATTCCAACTGTAACTGCATTGACCCCTTTTCCTACAGTGATGTGTCAAAACATATTGAACAATGAACATCTATAGAAATCAATTGCTCTACTAAACGCTGTAAAGAAGCAATTGTTCCCTATAACTTTGGTAATTTAAGGGCACAAAATATCTTTATACTATGAAAACAAGGGTTTTAGTTTTGAAATTGTCAGTTTTAAATTAAAGAATTGAATGTCCATCAACGTGGATTTCAGAATTATACTGTACACGTGCTTACTGCCTAATGCCGCGTACACACGGTCGGAATTCTCATCGGAAAAAGCTCTGATGGTTTTCGGAATTCCGACAGAATTTCGCTCAAACTGTCTTGCCTACACACGGTCACACCAAATTCTGACGGTCAATAACACCATGCCTTAAAAACGTTCGACTGCACTATAAAAGGGAAGTTTATTGCTTCTGAGCATGCGTCAAATTGTTTCTGAGCATGCGTCAAAATTTTGCGTGTTGGAATTGCATACACACGATCGGAAAATACAATAGAAAGGTTTTCCATCGGAAAAATTAAGAACAGGTTCTCAATCCAAAGTCCGTCGGAAATTCCGCATACACACGGTCGGAAAATCCGATGAAAAGCTCCCATCGGACTGTTTCCATCGGAAATTCCGACCGTGTGTACGCGGCATTAGTGTCTGAAGCAATCTGAAGATATCTAGAACTGGCAAGCGATATCTGGTATACTGTATTACTGTATACTATAATAATACTATATATTTTAGTTATAGTTACCAGACATACACTACTGTGCAAAAAGTCTGGCCGCACTAAAACACTAAAATACACTTTAAAGTGGAAGTAAACCCTTCCAAAGCACTTTGGCCTACAGGTAAGCCTAGATTAAGGCTTACCTGTAGGTCCAATAAATATCTCCTAAACCTACATGGTTTAGGAGATATTTAGAAAAAAAGAGGCATCGCTGTCTACGGCGCATTCGCATGCCGGATTCACGGCGATATGCTGCTTTCCTGCGCATGCGTGGGAGTGACGTCATCGCCGCTCCAGCGAATCACAGTGCTGGAGCGGCGAGACCCAGAAGTCACTCCCGTATTGATGGCGGCGGAGAAGGTCGTGGATGAGGACCGCTCCGGGGGCTTCGTTCTCAGGTAAGTTATTCATAATGATGTTCTCCCCATGTTGAGGGCATGTGGCCTGATACGGTTCAGGGGGGGGGTGCTCTCTCGTCCCCCTCTTTTCCTGCAGCCTGACAGGTTGCGTGCTCAGATAATGGGTCTGGTATGGATTTTGGGGGGATCCCTACGCCATTTAAAAAAAAAGAATTAGAGCAAGGTTCACCTTAATATCCATACCAGACCTGAAGGCCCTGGTATGGATTTTGGGAGACCCCCATGCATTTTTTTAATTTTGGTGCGGGGTTCCCCTTAATATTCATACCAGACCCAAAGGGCCTGGTAATGGACTGGTGGGGGAACCCATGCATTTAAAAAAAAAAAAAAAATCCTATATTGTCGGAATCCAACAATACATTACAGCTGTGATAAGTTTTAAATTACATCTTTTCCTTTAGAAATGTAATTTTGCTGTGGTACTGTTCTAAACACTGGAAACATGCGCTACTTTACAGGCATACTAAGGACACCCCCCAGGCACGATATTTAAAGGAATATTTCATTTTTATTGTTTCACGTTAAGCATTATTAAAATCACTGCTCCTGAAAAAACTGCAGTTTTTAAAACTTTTTTTTGCATTGATGCATGTCCCCTGGGGCAGGACCCAGATCCCCATGCTGTTTTTTGCAATGATTATCATCTATATTCCTGGGGCAGGACCCAGATCCCCATGCTGTTTTTTGCAATGATTATCATCTATATTCCTGGGATCCGACAATACATTACAGCCACGATCAGTTTTAAATGACTTTTTTTCCTTTAGAAATGTCATTTTGCTGTGGTACTGTTCTAAACATGGGGAAAAAGTGCTACTTTACAGGCATACTAAGGACACCCCCTTTTATTGTTTCACTTTAAGAATTATTAAAATCACTGCTCCTGAAAAAACGTTAGTTTTAAAAACTTTTTTTGCATTGATGCATGTCCCCTGGGGCAGGACACTTTTTATGGCAATAACTTGCATATAAGCCTTTAAAATTAGCACTTTTGATTTTTCATGTTCGTGTCCCATAGACTTTAATGGTGTTCGCTTGTTCGTACAAATTTTTTGCCTGTTCGCATGTTCTGATGCAAATTCTGAAGATAGTTCTTAATGACATTGGCAGTATGTTTGGGGTTGTTGTCCTGCTGCAGAATAAATTTGGGGCCAGTCACACGTCTCCCTGATGGTATGGCATGATGGATCTCCAACTGACCATATCTCCAACTCCATTTGCAGACACGCAGACATGCAGCCCCAAACTTGCAAGGTACTTCCACCAAGCTACACTGTTGCCTGCAGACACTCATTATTGTACTGCCCTCAAGCCTTTCAGTGAACAAACATTCTTTTGCTACAGACAGATATTTAAAATTTTGACTCATCAGTCCGAGCTCCCATAAAACTACTTCTATCCATACTTTTCCAGACAGTAGATGGGTGTACCTAGGTCCCACTGGTTTCATATTCAGAATAGTTTATTAATCTCAAAGGTAAATTACTAAGATACAATTATATTCAATAAGACAGGACAAAGATCACAATAACAAGGCACGACAACAATAAAATCACATAAATATCACATAAATCACCTGGGTTCCTGTCCATCGTATAGTCAAATGACGGCCAGATGGAACCACTCTAGTTCTGGGAGGATGTCATATGATGTCCTCCCATTCTTACCGTGCATTCATGTCCTTGTCGGCGCACGGCATGGAGATCTGTGGTGTGCTGTGTCCCTTATGACATAGCGAATCACACTAGCTGGTTATCGACATTCCTTTCCTTACTCTGTCACAGCATGAGCAGAGGAGAAAGACAGTAACCAGCTAGTGTGAAGGAGGGCATCTGCACTGATCATCAGGACACTGATCATCAGTGTCCTGCTGATAAGTGCAGCCCCAACAGTGCACATCAGTGCTGCCCACCAATTCCAAACAGTTCCCATCAGTGTTGCCAGTGTCTATCAGTGTTGCCAATCAGTGCTGTCAATCAGTGCTCATCAGTGCTGCCAATCAGTGCCTCCTCATCAGTGCCGCTTATCAGTGTCCATCAGTGCCGCCTATCAGTGCCCATCAGTATCACCTATCAGTGCCCTTCAATGCTACCTATCAGTGCTGCCTATCAGTGCCCATCAGTGCCGCTTATGAGTGCATCCTCATCAGTGCCTCCTCATTAGTGCCCACCATTGCCGCCTCATCAGTGCCCATCAGTGCCTATCAGTGATGCCTCATTAGTGCCCATCAGTGTCGCCTCATCAGTGCAGCCTATCAGTGCCCACCAGTGCCACCTATTAGTGTCCATCAGTGTAGCATCATCAGCGCACATCAGTAAAAGAGAAAAATTAGCTGAATGCAAAATTGCTAAATTTTAAACAGAAACTAAGAATACATTTTCATTTTCAAAATTGTTGGTCTTTTTTCATTTCAAAAATATTTTTTAAAAACTCAGTGGTTATTAAATACCACCAAAAGAAATCTCTTTTGTGAAAAAATTATAACAATTTCATATGGGTACAGTGTTGCATGACCGTGCAATAGTCATTCAAGATGTGACAGAACTGAAATCTGAAAATTGGCCTGGGCAGGAAAGGGGTAAAAGTGCCCAGTAGGCAAGTGGTTAACCCTTTTACTGCCAGGTCTGTATGGCTACAGCACTGCTTCCAGCTGGCCAGGTCTGTACGCCATATGGACCTCTTTCCTCTTTCTGCTATAAGCTCATGGTCACTTCTGAAAGTTGTAAGGAAAAAATAAAAAAAATCCAAAAATGGTCCAGCCAGCTAGGTTTAAATGTGGAGCACAGGGCCTGGCAGCAAAAGGGTTAATACTGTATTGTAATCAACCATACCATCCAATTAAAATACTACATAGAATAAATAACACTGAAAAAATAACAGAAAATCAAACTACCAACATGCATATTTCACCACTTTCTCTAACATTATCCAAAAATCGTTACACATAGTAACATAGTAACATAATATAAAAATGACATAAAAATTTGGATCATAAACCAGATTAAATCTTTACATATAGCACTCACAGAGAAGAATTATCTTATTTAATAGCCACAGGCAAAAATTATTGCCTCTGTTGCTCTTTGGTGCATGATGGTTGTAACAATCTGAAGGTACTTTTCAGACTGACCAGCGTATTGTGAAGTGGGTGGGAGGAGTTGTCCAAGATTGAACATACGTTAGACAATGTTCTCCTCTGTGACACTGACTCCAACCCCAATTCAACAATATCACTTGCCTTGTGAATCATTTTATTGAGGCTGTAGGTGTCGACTACCCTAAGTCTACTTCCCCAGCATGCAACCGCATAAAGGAGATCACTGGCCACAAACTCAAAAAACATCTTCAGCATCATCCAGCAGATGTTAAAAAGACCTTAGCCTCAAAATAGAGTCGGCTCTGGCCCTTCCTATAGAGCACTTCTATGTTCTCACTCCAGTCCAGTTTATTATCTACATAAGTTAAGTTTGTTGATGACACTCCTGGACATCTTCTGATGTTGAAAGAAAGTAAGCAAGATGTGTCTTTTATGTGCTGCATTAAGTTTCCTTGGCTGACCACTGACTCTACAGTCGTCAATGTTGTCTGTTTTTTTTGTATTTCTTCAAAAGAGCTTGAACAGCACATCTTGAAACCCCAGTCTGCTTTGAAATCTTTGCCTGGGAGAGACCTTGCTGAACTACCTTTTGTCTTGTTGCTGTGCTCAGTCTTATCTTGGTGTATGACCTATGACATGAAACTGTCTTTCACAACCTCATTTTAGCAACAGAGTTTGGCTGTTCCCCAGTCTCAAGTCTCCTACACAGTGTTTTCTGTTACTGTTATGACTGTGTTTCAACCTACATATGAAATTGATGATCATTAGCACCTGCTTGATATAGTTGGTTAATCATACACCTGACTCTAATCCTACAACATCTCAGATTTTGTGCAAGTATACAAAGTGTGCAAGTGTAAGAATTGATGCTGGAGTGAAGCCAAATGGTAGTCACACCAGACATTGATTTGATTTAGATTTTTCTTCAGTTTACTCATTTTGCATTTTGTAAATTGATAAAAATAAACAATTAAAATATAACTGTATATTTTTGAATGCATTATTACTTTACATCATTTCTTCATAGCTGCTTAAAACTTTTGCACAGCACAGTACTATATCTTCCTTGTTACATTACCACACACCTATTCTTACATACAGTATAATTACGCTATCTTGAATAAGTAAGATTTTTTTAAAGACGTTCCTATCTCCACATTATTATAATGTTTGCACATCTTTTCCTTGGACCTTTGATTGTATTGTATCTGATTGCTATTGGTTTATGTTCAAACACCCATTGTACCCTATGGATTTTCTAACCTCAGACATCAATGTTATCTTCCTGAACTGAAGAAATGGCAATTTTCATCAATGAAATGCATTTTATCTGGTGAAATAATGAAAGCAGATGACTCCTGCTTTGGGTCTCTGCCATAGTAACATGTACCACAGTTCTGATGTATTCTTAACATGTTCAATGTAAATATCTGAGTGCAGAAATGCCTATGTAGTGGAAGAGTTTGCCTTTTTGAAAATTATCATTTGACTTGAGGTTTAAGTCTGTGCGATTTTTAACATTAAAACAATAATGGGGGACGATTTTGTGGGTAAAAGGAACATGGAAAAGGTATGCAAGATATACTCTGATAGGTGCTATTTAACCATGTCTCTTAAGACTATGCCCACTGTTGAGCATGACCAAGCACTAAATTAATCATGGTGTGTTATGTGCGCCCAAATTTTTTTGTTTTCAATGTTGCTGTGGCAAATAACAAATATAAAAACTTAAGCCGGCCATAGCTGGTTTGAATCTCGAAGCATGTATGGGCAGGCAGAATGTGCCCAAGTTGAATGGTCGATCGGCTTGGGAAGAACAAGCCTGTTGGATTTTACTTGTGATTATCGCCAGCGGCTATTATACCTGCTAGCAATAATCATTGTGTTCTCTCTGGCAGGGACAGCTCCCACAGACCCCCCCCCCCTACCAGAAAAACAAAGAATTTATAACTGACAGCAGGGTTGGGTCATTGGCTGTTATGACGCTGGCAGGTGCTGGCTCACTGACTACCTGGAGCCCTGAGCAGTATGCTGTCACATTTAGCAATATTAATATACACAGTTATGTGTATTTTTAAGATCTATTATTTTCAGTAGTTTTCTGCTTTACAGTTTTTATGAAAAATGAAGTGACAATGAGGTTAAGTAGTCAGTTGGACTTTGCCATGATTCTGTTTCAGCTAAATATGTATTGAGATTCCAAATGTCCCAGCGAAGTACCTATTATAGCAGGGACTTTCAATCTCTATACGCTGTCAATAGAAATCAATGCTATACTAATAAAATGTCAAGATAATGTCTTTATTTCAATTTTATTGATTATGAAACACTATTTTAAGGTCCTTAGAGTCGTGATGTTAAAAAGTGAATAATGATTTTTTTTGTTCTGTTGCTTCTCTTGTGCTATGTTATTTCTACAGATAAATCAAACACTTCAATATCTCATCCTGAAAGAAAATATGTTTCTTTTACATTATACTTGGGACGCTAACAGAATAAACCCATGAAAAATACACACGGGTATTTACAATGATGGTATAAATATCTGATCATCTAAGTACCTGGTTAACCACTTCAGCCCCGAAAGGGGGGCTGACCAGAGCACTTTTTACAATTTGGCACTGTGTTGCTTTAACTGGTAATTGTCTGGTTATGCAATGCTGTACCCAAAAGAAATTTATGTCCTTTTTTTCCCACAAATAGCTCTTTCTTTTGGTGCTATTTGTTCAACTCTGTGGTTTTAATTTTTTGCGCTATACACAAAAAAAGCGACAATTTTGAAAAAAAAAAAACAATATTTTTTACTTTTTGCTATAATAAATATCCCTAAAAATGTTTTAAAAAAAATAATTTCTTTATCAGTTTAGGCCAATATATATTCTTCTACATATTTTTGTTAAAAAAAAAACGCAATAAGCGTATATTTATTGGTTTGCGTAAAAGTTATAGCGTCTACAAACTATGGGAAAGACTTATGGCATTTTTATGGCATTTTTATTATTTTACTTTTTTTTACTAGTAATGGCAATGATCTGCAATTTTTAGCAGTATTGCGACATTGCGGCCGACAGATCAGACACTTTTGACACATTTTTGGGACCATTGACATTTATACAGCGATCAGTGCTATAAAAATGCACTGATTACTGTGTAAATGTCACTGGCAGGGAAGGGGTTAACCCTAGGGGGCGATCAAGGGGTTAATTGTGTGTACTAACTGTATGGGGATAGGACTGAGTAGGAGAGGAGACATTTTGCTGTTCCTACTTACTTACTTAAACACATCTCCTCTGCTCTGACAGCACAGGGATTTGTGTGTTTAAGCACACAAATCCCCGTGCTGGCACTTGTGCACTCGATCGTGCGTGGCCGGCGGCAATTGCGACCGCCGGACACGCGCAACAGGTCCTCCGCTGTGCAGTGGGCGCACGCACGCCCTCTGGCGGCTCTTAAAGGAACCCCGTATATATACGGGGTTTCGTGCAGCAGTGCCATTGTGCCGCAGTATATGTACACAAGCCGGTCGGGAACCAGTTACTGTAGGAGTTTTCCTCATTGTAAGGTAACAAACTCAGTAAGAACCCTGCACGACTAGAAGGAAATACAATTTTGCTGTACTATTTTCATAATTCTTATTCTTCACAATGCAAATTTTCAAGCCCAGAAAGGGTGAAGAATGCTGGGAAACTAAAAAAGGACCTTATCTAGCACACCTGTCACATACCAGGTGTGAGGCCGAGATGCTGAGAGGGCTCCCGTGCGTTTCCCTGAAAGTGGTACAGGGAGAGCAGTGCCCAGAGAAGCGTGGTTTTCCAGGTACTGAGATGAGATAAGCTGGTCACTGTTATGTTATGTAGCAGGAACAGGCTGGATGAACTGTAACACTGGTATGCTTGTGGAGTACCAGGTAAACTTGACAGAGTAGCAAACCAAAGACAGAATTGAGAGGCAGGCGGGGGGTCATACATGTTAAGATCAGATCAGATGAGGAGATTGAATAGCCGGGGTCATACACAGGAAGACGGATCTGAAGCAGAGTCGATAAGCCAAGCCAAGCCAAGGTCAGACACAGTGGAGCAAGCTGGAGAATTGCTAGTTCTTCTTCGGCCATTTCCCTGACAACACCCTTTAGGAAAAAATATAAAAAAATAATTTTGTTGACTTGGCAATTTACATGGCAATGGATGTCGGTATGTGTTTGATGAAATAATTGGAGTCCGTTTATGATCCTTAGTAATATTGGCTTAATATTGGATAATTTTGTTTCGGTCAGCCGGTGGGGTGATAAAAAAGACTGAACAGGCTAAATTGTGATCCATATTATAGCAAAAACTAAAATATTGTTTTTTTTTTTAATTGTTGCTCTTTTTTTGATTACTGTATAGCGCAAAAAATAAAAACTGCAGAGGTGATCAAATACCAACAAAAGAAAGCTCTATTTGTGAAAAAAAAAAAAAAAGGACGTCAATTTTGTTTGGGTAGCACGTTGTACGACCGTGCAATTGTCAGTTAAAATGACCCAGTGCCGTATATCAAAAAATAGAACTTGGTCATTAAGGGGGAAAATCCTTTCGGGGGTGAAGTGGTTAAAATTACTCACGGTTGCAATTGCTGACACTCAGAAATAAAAAGAAAGAAAAAACGGTGTGGGGTCTCCCCCAGTCCATACCAGGCCCTTTGGTTCTGGTATGAATTTTAAGGGGGTCCCCACGCCAAAATGTAAAACAAAAATGGCGTGGGGTCCCCACCAAACTCTATACCAGGCCCTTATCCAGCATGCAGCCTGCCAGGTCAGGAAAGGGGGGAAGAGTGAGCGCCCCCCTTCCTGAACCATACCAGGCCACATGCCTTCAACATGGGGGGGAGCTTTGGGGCAAGGGGGCTCCACTCCCCACCCTAAAGCACCTTGTCCCCATGTTGACGGGGACAAGGGCCTCATCCCACAACTGTGGCCGGTGGGGGGGCTTGTCGGAATCTCGAAGCCCCTTTAACAAGGGGCCCCCAGATCTTGCCCCACCCATGTGAATGAGTATGGGGTACATAAAAACTCAGAGACAGTTTTGACAATAGAGAGGGGCGCCATCAGGCGCATCTTTATATAGGGGAATATTCTCCCCTTGTTGCTCCCCCGGGGCCCGATCTTCTCCACATCACAAGCCCTAGAGTTGCAGCAAAGCTGTTGCAGCGTAGCACTTGTGATGTTGAGGAGATCGACAACAGTGGAGCCACAATCTTCTTTCACGGACTGACGTGCAGTGTAGATTACTGAACGCAATCACAGAGAACTGTCAGCACTGGAAAAAATGTGTGGGGTGACCTTCGCGCTGTTAATAAACTAGATCGTATGCACACACTCAATAATGCATAAAACACTAAATATATCAAATAACAGTGAATAAAACAATAAAACGTGACAAATGTGGAAAATATTCCTAAAAGAGCTGCAAAATCTGACAGTGCAACACAATCCCATAAAAGTAAATTATAAAATTGATTTCGCGCTCATGTGCAAAAAATGAATAAATAAAACACAGTCTTAATCAATAAATAAATACACGTTACAATCATACACCATGTGCTATAAATATGTAAAACCGTGTAAAAGAAGAGTAATATGAGTGTTATAAAACGTGAATAAAAAATCGAATAAAAAATCACACTACCAAAAAGTGCCAAATGTATTGGTGTCACAAAGTGAAATATTAAAACACAGTCCAACTGGGCTCTAGATGAGTGAGTTAAAACTCTAAAAATTGGACAGTGGGTGACAACGTCCAAAAGGTGACTAGTGCTGTTCGTTGGTACCGGGCCGTTCTTCAGAATGTATAAAGAACGTAATATAACATATCCAGACGTTAATGGTGCAGTGATTGAAAATTAAACAGCGGTGGATGTGTGGAAATGAGATCCTTAAACGTGCTCTCTAGACTCTCACCTGAAAGCACGCATTCAAAAGCGTGTGTAGAAGATGCCTTATCTTGTCTTTGCTCCTCGGATCAAGTAGTTCCACCGATATCCACCACTAGAGGCTGTATGGTCTTGGCTCTCTCCTTTATGGTCTCCTATTCCCTGGATCACTCTGAGTAGCCCACAGATCTATATATAGGCATGGGCTCTCTAGCCCAGTGAGCCCATTAACAAGTGGGGGATAAAAGATGGAGCCCAATAGTGAAGTATGTCTTCAACAAATATTTTAATGAAAAGATAAAGGATTCTTACATAAAAACAAAAAGAATACTAGCAGCTGACAGCAGATAGATGCTAGTCTCACAGTACTTCCGGTATCTGGTCCGGCCACTCCCTACGTTTCGTCACATGCACGTGACTTCCTCAGGGGAAGACATACTTCACTATTGGGCTCCATCTTTTATCCCCCACTTGTTAACCACTTCAATACAGGGCTTTTAAACACCCTTCCTTACCAGAGCACTTTTTGCGATTCGGCACTGCGTCGCTTTAACTAACAATTGCGCGGTCGTGCGACGTTACACCCAAACAAAATTGACGTCCTTTTTTTCCCACAAATAGAGCTTTCTTTTGGTGGTATTTGATCGCCCCTGCGGTTTTTATTTTTTTGCGCTATAAACAAAAGAAGAGCGACAATTTTGAAAAAAAACACAATATTTTTTACTTTTTGCTATAATAAATATACCATTTTTAAAAAAAAAAACAATTTTTTTCCTCAGTTTAGGCCGATACGTATTCTTCTACATATTTTTGGTAAAAAAAATCGCAATAAGCGTATATTGATCGGTTTGCGCAAAAGTTATAGCGTCTACAAAATAGGGGATAGATTTATTGAATTTTTTTTTTTTTTTTTTACTAGTAATGGCGGCGATCTGCGATTTTTTTTTCGTGACTGCGACATTGCGGCGGACACTTTTGACACATTTTTGGAACCATTCACATTTACACAGCGATCGTTGCTATAAAATTGCAATGATTACTGTGTAAATGTGACTGGCAGGGAAGGGGTTAACACTAGAGGGCGCTGGAGGGGTTAATGTGTTCCCTGATAGGAGTGATTCTAACTGTAGGGGGAGGGGACTCAAGGGGAGGAGACCGATCATGTGTTCCTCTGTACTGGGATCACATGATCGGTCTCCTCCCCGCTGACAGGACGTGGAGCTGTGTGTTTACACACACAGCTCCACGGTCCCGCCCGGTCCCGTTGTTTTAACGGGCAATCGCGGGTGCCCGGCGGACATCGCGGCCGCCGGGCACTCGCACCGGGTCCCGAGCGATGCCGCGGGGCGCGCGCGCGCGCCCCCCCAGGCGGCCGGGAATCCGAGGACGTCATATGACGCCCACCCAGGATGGTAGATCCACCTTGTGGGCGTCATATGACTATACGCGGGTATTGAAGTGGTTAATGGGCTCACTGGGCTAGAGAGCCCATGCCTATATATAGATCTGTGGGCTACTCAGAGTGATCCAGGGAATAGGAGACCATAAAGGAGAGAGCCAAGACCATACAGCCTCTAGTGGTGGATATCGGTGGAACTACTTGATCCGAGGAGCAAAGACAAGATAAGGCATCTTCTACACACGCTTTTGAATGCGTGCTTTCAGGTGAGAGTCTAGAGAGCACGTTTAAGGATCTCATTTCCACACATCCACCGCTGTTTAATTTTCAATCACTGCACCATTAACGTCTGGATATGTTATATTACGTTCTTTATACATTCTGAAGAACGGCCCGGTACCAACGAACAGCACTAGTCACCTTTTGGACGTTGTCACCCACTGTCCAATTTTTAGAGTTTTAACTCACTCATCTAGAGCCCAGTTGGACTGTGTTTTAATATTTCACTTTGTGACACCAATACATTTGGCACTTTTTGGTAGTGTGATTTTTTATTCGATTTTTTATTCACGTTTTATAACACTCATATTACTCTTCTTTTACACGGTTTTACATATTTATAGCACATGGTGTATGATTGTAACGTGTATTTATTTATTGATTAAGACTGTGTTTTATTTATTCATTTTTTGCACATGAGCGCGAAATCAATTTTATAATTAACTGTCAGCACTGCCCTCAGCCCACCTCACTTCACCTCACAATAAGTCCTACCCCTTCGAGAACCTCTAGGCGGCGCCGCTATTTGTCATGTGGGAAAGAGGCAGGAAGTTTGCTTGGTTACCTGATTTCCTCGGCAGTGTTCTGGTAGTGTGAGGAGGACAGGAATGCCACATGGGAGGAGCACAGCAGTGGTGCTTGAAAGAAGAAAGACCATGTTAGGTAAAAAAAAAAAATCACAGCCAGCTAAGATGGAGTCAGACAGTCAGGGGATCAGAAGAAGCACTGTTGCTGGAGGCTGAACCAAGAGAGGAGGCAGAGAGCAACAGTGAGTGGCACACACTAAAATCTCACCTTTCCCTTATCATGTCACACTTTCATGTTTCAGTTCAGTGTGTGTTCACCAAACTGCACTGGATGTATGTGGGAGAAGGACATTAACATGAAAGTGTGACATGATAAGGAACGGGTGAGATTTTAGTGTATGCCACACACTCTTGCTCTCCGCCTCCTCTCTTGGTTCAGCATCCAGCAACAGTGCTTCTTCTGATCCCCTGACAGGCTGTCTCCATCTTAGCTGGCTGTGATTTTGTTACCTAACATGGTCTTTAAGATTTAGCAACCTCCTCAGTGTTCTAATACTGACACCGTCCACTTCCCTACTGACACCATCCACTGCTCTAATGACACCGCCTACTGTTCTGCTGACACCCTCAACTGCCTTACTGACACCTTCCTCTGTACTATTGACAC
Source organism: Lithobates sylvaticus (assembly GCA_028564925.1). Classification (NCBI taxonomy): domain Eukaryota; kingdom Metazoa; phylum Chordata; class Amphibia; order Anura; family Ranidae; genus Lithobates; species Lithobates sylvaticus. The sequence continues at coordinate 559,283,619 of CM053026.1, forward strand.
CGTCCTCTGCTCTACTGACACTGTCCTATGCCCTACTGACACCATCCACTGCCCTACTAACACTGTACACTGCTCTACTGGCACCGTCCACTGCCCTCTTGACACCATCCACTGCCCTACTGACACTGTCCACTGCTCTATTGACACCATCCACTGCCTCAATGACACCATTCATTACCCCACTGACACCATCCACTGCCCTTCTGAAACCGTTCTCTGCTCTACTGACTGACACTGTCCACTTTTAAAGTAGGCCAAGTTTTTACTTTTACAGTGACATTTGTTTTATTAATCTAAGTATATTTTATGGGTAAAGAAAGCATTTGTTTTATTTAACCATGCCCCTTTAAAGTGGTTGTAAAGACCTAGATTAAGGCTTACCTGTAGGTCCAAGAAATATCTTCTTAACCTACACGGTTAAAGAGATATTTTACGAAAAAGGGTCACCCCTGTCTACGGCGCATGCGCACCATAGACAGCGGCGCAGGCGCACTGGGCACGCCACAAGTGAAGGCAAACATGCCGTCACTTATGGCTCCCGCGCGCATGCGCCAGAGTGATGTCATCGCTGCTCCGGCCACTCACAGCGCCGGAGCAGCGATACCCTGGAAGAAGATGGACGCTCCGTGGAAGAGGGGACAGTGGTGACATCGCTGGCTCCAGTGTCAGGTAAGTGACACATAATGGGCTACTATGCGATGCATAGTAGTTCATTATGCTTTACCTTTGCAGGGAAACAAAGAGGAAGTAAACCCATCAGGGTTTATTTCCTCTTTAAGACCCTCCCACTGTTAACACAATTTGACCACACACTGGTCACCGCGGTGCACCACATTACTACTCTCCAGAAGAAAGCAGCAGTGCTTTATGAGGCAATTTCGTATCTCACCTCCCTGGCAGATTAGGAGAGGCGCTGCCAGGAAGGAAGCAGAGAGCACAGAAGCAGGCCTTATTAACCACTTCAGCCCCGGACCATTTGGCAGCCAAAGGACCAGAGGTCTTTTTTCAATTTCGCACTGCACTACTTTAACTGGTAATTGCGCGGTCATGCAATTTTGTAACCAAACAAAATTTGCGTCCTTTTCTTCCCACAAATAGAGCTTTCTTTTGATGGTATTTGATTGCCTCTGTGATTTTTATTTTTTGCGATATAAACGGAAAAAGAGCGAAAATTTTGAAAAAAAAAGAGATTTTCTACTTTTGTTATAAAAAAAATCTAATAAACTCAATTTTAGTCAAACATTTGGGCCAAAATGTATTCAGCCACATGTCTTTAGTAAAAAAAAATGCCAATAAGCGTATATTTATTGGTTTGCGCAAAAGTTATAGCGTCTACAAACTAGTACATTTTCTGGAATTTACACCGCTTTTAATTTATGACTGCCTATTTCATTTCTTGAGGTGCTAAAATGGCAGAGAAGTACAAAACCCCCCCAAATGACCCCATTTTGGAAAGTAGACACCCCAAGCTATTTGCTGAGAGGCATGTTGAGCCCATTGAATATTTTTTTTTTTTTAGTCCCAAGTGATTGAATAAAGACAAAAATAAAAAAGATTTTTTTTTTTTTCAAAAAGTTGTCACTAAATGATATATTGCTCACACATGCCATAGTTATATGTGGAATTGCACCCCAAAATACATTTTGCTGCTTCTCCTGAGTATGGGGATACCACATGTGTGGGACTTTTTGGGAGCCTAGCCGCGTACGGGGCCCCGAAACCCAAGCACCGCCTTCAGGATTTCTAAGGGTGCAAATTTTTGATTTCACTCCTCACTACCTATCACAGTTTCGAAGGCCATAAAATGCCAAAATAGCACAAAACCCCCCCAAATGACCCCATTTTGGAAAGTAGACACCCCAAGCTATTTGTTGAGAGGCATGGTGAGTATTTTACAGCTCTCATTTGTTTTTGAAAATGAAGAAAGTAAAGAAAAAAAAAATTTTTTTCTTTTTTTTCAATTTTCAAAACTTTGTGACAAAAAGCGACATCTGCAAAATACTCACAATACCTCTCAGCAAATAGCTTGGGGTGTCTACTTTCCAAAATGGGGTCATTTTGGGGGGTTTTATGCCATCTGGGCATTCCATGGCCTCCGAAACTGTGATTGGCAGTGAGAAGTGAAATAAAAAAATTACACCCTTAGAAAGCCTGAAGGCGGTGATTGGTTTTTGGGGTTCCGTACGCAGCTAGGCTCCCAAAAAGTCCCACACATGTGGTATCCCCGTACTCAGGAGAAGCAACAGAATGTATTTTGGGGTGTATTTCTACATATGCCCATGACATGTTTGAGCAATATATCATTTAGTGACAACTTTTTGTAAAAAAAATATATATATTTTTTTTTTTTCATTATTCAATCTCTTGGGACAAAAAAAAAAATATTTAATGGGCTCAACATTGCTCTCATCAAATAGCTTGGGGTGTCTACTTTCCAAAATGGGGTCATTTGGGGGGGTTTGAACTGTCCTGGCATTTTATGCACAACATTTAGAAGCCTATGTCACACGTCACCCACTCTTCTAACCACTTGTAGACAAAGCCCTTTCTGACACTTTTTGTTTACATGAAAACATATTTTTTTTTTGCAAGAAAATTACGTTGAACCCCCAAACACTATATATAATGTTAAAGCAAAGGCCCTACAGATTAAAATGGTGGGTGTTGCATTTTTTTTTTCCACACAGTATTTGCGCAGCGATTTTTCAAACGCATTTTTTGTGGAAAAAATACACTTTTTTTTATTTTAATGCACTAAAACACACTATATTGCTCAAATTTTTGATGAAATAAAAAATATGATCTTAGGCCGAGTACATGGATACCAAACACGACATGCTTTAAAATTGCGCACAAACACGCAGTGGCGACAAACTACATACATTTTTAAAAGCCTTTAAAAGCCTTTACATGATACCACATTAGATTCACGGAGGAGGTCTACTGCTAAAATTACTGCCCTCGATCTGACCTTCGCGGTGATACCTCACATGCATGGTGCAATTGCTGTTTACATATGACGCCAGACCAACGCTTGTGTACGCCTTTGCGCAAGAGAAGGGGGGGCAGGGTGCTTTTTTTTTTTTTTTTTTTTTTTTTTTTTTTTATTTATTTAGCTTTTTTATTTTATTTTTAAACTGTTCCTTCCATTTTTTTTCTTTGTTATGATTTTTATTGTTATCTCAGGGAATGTAAATATCCCCTATGATAGCAATAGGCAGTGACAGGTACTCTTTTTTTAACCGCTTCAATACAGGGCTTTTAAACACACTTCCTTACCAGAGCACTTTTTGTGCGATTCGGCACTGCGTCGCTTTTAACTAACAATTGCGCGGTCGTGCGACGTTACACCCAAACAAAATTGACGTCCCTTTTTTTCCCACAAATAGAGCTTTCTTTTGGTGGTATTTGATCGCCCCTGCGGTTTTTATTTTTTGCGCTATAAACAAAAGAAGAGCGACAATTTTGAAAAAAAAACACAATATTTTTACTTTTTGCTATAATAAATATACCATTTTTTAAAAAAAAAAAAACAATTTTTTTCATCAGTTTAGGCCGATACGTATTCTTCTACATATTTTTGGTAAAAAAATCGCAATAAGCGTATATTGATCGGTTTGCGCAAAAGTTATAGCGTCTACAAAATAGGGGATAGATTTATTGAATTTTTTTTTTTTTTTTTACTATAGTAATGGCGGCGATCTGCGATTTTTTTTTCGTGACTGCGACATTGCGGCGGACACTTCGGACACTTTTGACAACATTTTTGGAACCCCATTCACATTTACACAGCGATCGTTGCTATAAAATTGCAATGATTACTGTGTAAATGTGACTGGCAGGGAAGGGTTAACACTAGAGGGCGCTGGAGGGGTTAATGTGTTCCTGATAGGAGTGATTCTAACTGTAGGGGGAGGGGACTCAAGGGGAGGAGACCGATCATGTGTTCCTCACTGTACTGGGATCACATGATCGGTCTCCTCCCCGCTGACAGGACGTGGAGCTGTGTGTTTACACACACAGCTCCACGGTCCCCGCCCGGTCCCGTTGTTTTAACGGGCAATCGCGGGTGCCCGGCGGACATCGCGGCCGCCGGGCACTCGCACCGGGTCCCGAGCGATTGCCGCGGCTGGGCGGCCGCGGCGCGCGCGCCCCCCAGGCGGCCGGGAATCCGAGGACGTCATATGACGCCACCCAGGATGGTAGATCCACTTGTGGGCGTCATATGACTATACGCGGGTATTGAAGTGGTTAATGGGCTCACTGGGCTAGAGAGCCCATGCCTATATATAGATCTGTGGGCTACTCAGAGTGATCCAGGGAATAGGAGACCATAAAGGAGAGAGCCAAGACCATACAGCCTCTAGTGGTGGATATCGGTGGAACTACTTGATCCGAGGAGCATAACACACAGCTGTTTAATTTTCAATCACTGCACCATTTAACGGTCTGGATATGGTTATATTACGTTCTTTATACATTCTGAAGAACGGCCCGGTACCAACGAACAGCACTAGTCACCTTTTGGACGTTGTCACCCACTGTCCAATTTTTAGAGTTTTAACTCACTCATCTAGAGCCCAGTTGGACTGTGTTTTAATATTTCACTTTGTGACACCAATACATTTGGCACTTTTTGGTAGTGTGATTTTTTATTCGATTTTTTATTCACGTTTTATAACACTCATATTACTCTTCTTTTACACGGTTTTACATATTTATAGCACATGGTGTATGATTGTAACGTGTATTTATTTATTGATTAAGACTGTGTTTTATTTATTCATTTTTTGCACATGAGCGCGAAATCAATTTTATAATTAACTGTCAGCACTGCCCTCAGCCCACCTCACTTCACCTCACAATAAGTCCTACCCCTTCGAGAACCTCTAGGCGGCGCCGCTATTTGTCATGTGGGAAAGAGGCAGGAAGTTTGCTTGGTTACCTGATTTCCTCGGCAGTGTTCTGGTAGTGTGAGGAGGACAGGAATGCCACATGGGAGGAGCACAGCAGTGGTGCTTGAAAGAAGAAAGACCATGTTAGGTAAAAAAAAAAATCACAGCCAGCTAAGATGGAGTCAGACAGTCAGGGGATCAGAAGAAGCACTGTTGCTGGAGGCTGAACCAAGAGAGGAGGCAGAGAGCAACAGTGAGTGGCACACACTAAAATCTCACCTTTCCCTTATCATGTCACACTTTCATGTTTCAGTTCAGTGTGTGTTCACCAAACTGCACTGGATGTATGTGGGAGAAGGACATTAACATGAAAGTGTGACATGATAAGGAACGGGTGAGATTTTAGTGTATGCCACACACTCTTGCTCTCCGCCTCCTCTCTTGGTTCAGCATCCAGCAACAGTGCTTCTTTGATCCCCTGACAGGCTGTCTCCATCTTAGCTGGCTGTGATTTTGTTACCTAACATGGTCTTTAAGATTTAGCAACCTCCTCAGTGTTCTAATACTGACACCGTTCCACTTCCCTACTGACACCATCCACTGCTCTAATGACACCGCCTACTGTTCTGCTGACACCCTCAACTGCCTTACTGACACCTTCCTCTGTACTATTGACACCGTCCTCTGCTCTACTGACACTGTCCGATGCCCTACTGACACCATCCACTGCCCTACTAACACTGTACACGGCTCTACTGGCACCGTCCACTGCCCTCTTGACACCATCCACTGCCCTACTGACACTGTCCACTGCTCTATTGACACCATCCCCTGCCTCAATGACACCATTCATTACCCCACTGACACCATCCACTGCCCTTCTGAAACCGTTCTCTGCTCTACTGACAGACACTGTCCACTTTTAAAGTAGGCCAAGTTTTTACTTTTACAGTGACATTTGTTTTATTAATCTAAGTATATTTTATGGGTAAAGAAAGCATTTGTTTTATTTAACCATGCCCCTTTAAAGTGGTTGTAAAGACCTAGATTAAGGCTTACCTGTAGGTCCAAGAAATATCTTCTTAACATACACGGTTAAAGAGATATTTTACGAAAAAGGGTCACCCCTGTCTACGGCGCATGCGCACCATAGACAGCGGCGCAGGCGCACTGGGCACGCCACAAGTGAAGGCAAACATGCCGTCACTTATGGCTCCCGCGCGCATGCGCCAGAGTGATGTCATCGCTGCTCCGGCCACTCACAGCGCCGGAGCAGCGATACCCTGGAAGAAGATGGACGCTCCGTGGAAGAGGGGACAGTGGTGACATCGCTGGCTCCAGTGTCAGGTAAGTGACACATAATGGTAAGTGACACATAATGGGCTACGTTATGCGATGCTTAACCACTTCAGCCCCGGACCATTTGGCAGCCAAAGGACCAGAGGTCTTTTTTCAATTTCGCACTGCACTACTTTAACTGGTAATTGCGCGGTCATGCAATTTTGTAACCAAACGAAATTTGCGTCCTTTTCTTCCCACAAATAGAGCTTTCTTTTGATGGTATTTGATTGCCTCTGTGATTTTTATTTTTTGCGATATAAACGGAAAAAGAGCGAAAATTTTGAAAAAAAAAAAAAAAAAGAGATTTTCTACTTTTTGTTATAAAAAAAAATCTAATAAACTCAATTTTAGTCAAACATTTGGGCCAAAATGTATTCAGCCACATGTCTTTAGTAAAAAAAATGCCAATAAGCGTATATTTATTGGTTTGCGCAAAAGTTATAGCGTCTACAAACTAGAGTACATTTTCTGGAATTTACACCGCTTTTAATTTATGACTGCCTATTTCATTTCTTGAGGTGCTAAAATGGCAGAGAAGTACAAAACCCCCCCAAATGACCCCATTTTGGAAAGTAGACACCCCAAGCTATTTGCTGAGAGGCATGTTGAGCCCATTGAATATTTTTTTTTTTAGTCCCAAGTGATTGAATAAAGACAAAAATAAAAAAGATTTTTTTTTTTTTTTTCAAAAAGTTGTCACTAAATGATATATTGCTCACACATGCCATAGTTATATGTGGAATTGCACCCCAAAATACATTTTGCTGCTTCTCCTGAGTATGGGGATACCACATGTGTGGGACTTTTTGGGAGCCTAGCCGCGTACGGGGCCCCGAAACCCAAGCACCGCCTTCAGGATTTCTAAGGGTGCAAATTTTTGATTTCACTCCTCACTACCTATCACAGTTTCGAAGGCCATAAAATGCCAAAATAGCACAAAACCCCCCCAAATGACCCCATTTTGGAAAGTAGACACCCCAAGCTATTTGTTGAGAGGCATGGTGAGTATTTTACAGCTCTCATTTGTTTTTGAAAATGAAGAAAGTAAAGAAAAAAAAAAAAAAATTTTTTTTTCTTTTTTCAATTTTCAAAACTTTGTGACAAAAAGCGACATCTGCAAAATACTCACAATACCTCTCAGCAAATAGCTTGGGGTGTCTACTTTCCAAAATGGGGTCATTTTGGGGGGTTTTATGCCATCTGGGCATTCCATGGCCTCCGAAACTGTGATTGGCAGTGAGAAGTGAAATAAAAAAATTACACCCTTAGAAAGCCTGAAGGCGGTGATTGGTTTTTGGGGTTCCGTACGCAGCTAGGCTCCCAAAAAGTCCCACACATGTGGTATCCCCGTACTCAGGAGAAGCAACAGAATGTATTTTGGGGTGTATTTCTACATATGCCCATGACATGTTTGAGCAATATATCATTTAGTGACAACTTTTTGTAAAAAAAATATATATATTTTTTTTTTTTCATTATTCAATCTCTTGGGACAAAAAAAAAAAAATATTTAATGGGCTCAACATTGCTCTCATCAAATAGCTTGGGGTGTCTACTTTCCAAAATGGGGTCATTTGGGGGGGGTTTGAACTGTCCTGGCATTTTATGCACAACATTTAGAAGCCTATGTCACACGTCACCCACTCTTCTAACCACTTGTAGACAAAGCCCTTTCTGACACTTTTTGTTTACATGAAAACATATTTTTTTTTTGCAAGAAAATTACGTTGAACCCCCAAACACTATATATAATGTTAAAGCAAAGGCCCTACAGATTAAAATGGTGGGTGTTGCATTTTTTTTTTCCACACAGTATTTGCGCAGCGATTTTTCAAACGCATTTTTTGTGGAAAAAATACACTTTTTTTTATTTTAATGCACTAAAAACACACTATATTGCTCAAATTTTTGATGAAATAAAAAATATGATCTTAGGCCGAGTACATGGATACCAAACACGACATGCTTTAAAATTGCGCACAAACACGCAGTGGCGACAAACTACATACATTTTTAAAAGCCTTTAAAAGCCTTTACATGATACCACATTAGATTCACGGAGGAGGTCTACTGCTAAAATTACTGCCCTCGATCTGACCTTCGCGGTGATACCTCACATGCATGGTGCAATTGCTGTTTACATATGACGCCAGACCAACGCTTGTGTACGCCTTTGCGCAAGAGAAGGGGGGGCAGGGGTGCTTTTTTTTTTTTTTTTTTTTTTTTTTTTTTTTTTATTTATTTAGCTTTTTTATTTTATTTTTAAACTGTTCCTTCCATTTTTTTTCTTTGTTATGATTTTTATTGTTATCTCAGGGAATGTAAATATCCCCTATGATAGCAATAGGCAGTGACAGGTACTCTTTTTTTGAAAAAATTGGGGTCTATTAGACCCTAGATCTTTCCTCTGCCCTCAAAGCATCTGACCACACCAAGATTGGTGTGATAAAATGCTTTCCCAATTTCCCAATGGCGCGGTTTATATCCGGGAGGGGGGACATTCCCTCCCACTGCTTGTAAAAGCAGTCTAGAGGCTAATTACCCGCTAGAATTGCTTTTACATGAAAGCCGATCACTGGCTGAAAAGAATGATACCAAGATGATACCTAAACCTGCAGGCATCATTCTGGTATAACCATTCAAAGTCCAGCAACATACTGGACATATATTGTAATCTTTTTTTTTTTTCATGCAGCCTCTTGGCTGAACGAAAAAAAAAAGAGATTGATTGGTGGGTATGCCCACCATTAGAATACCTCCCTTCATCCACCCACTTCTAATGATGGGCATACATGCACCATTTATATATGCCGATGCATGGGGGCATCCTCCCGCAAAAGTTATGCCGTGTACACACGGTCGGAATTTCGACCGTATGTACGTGGCATTAGGAGCCAATCGCTCCTCCCCCCCCCCTGCTGCCCCCATGCTTCGGCATATATGCTCTTTTTTTTAACTGTGGTGGTGAAATCACCTCCTACAGTGTTGGAGTCGCGTCTTTATGTATCGTGGGAGCAAACGCTGTTGCTGTCAAGATAAATAAATCCGCGTTGCAACTGAATGGCGCACCTGAAAACAAAAAAATGCTTAACACTAAAACACAGTAAACAAAATTACATACCTGAAAAGCAAGCATGATAAAACATGATAAAACATAATAAAACATTGCAGAATAGAATGGAGTAAAAAAAGAGCAACAATAGAGAGAGAATAGAGTGAGAGAGAGAACAATAAAACGACAACTATTTTATTTTTTTTTATTTTTTTGAGATTCACAGGTAAAAAAGCTCCTGACTGAAGCGACTGAATCAAAACGCTACCACAAAAAAAACTGTTAGCGATCGCAGTAATCAGGCCTGACTCTGCGAACGCTGCAGTTATGTGTGCTTAGTGTTTTGTAAGTGACAGTGATCGATCGATACTGCACTTGGGTGGGTGGGCTGGGCTGGGCGGAGGGGGAAAACGCAGGTGCTAGCAGGTATCTGGGCTGATCCCGCTAACAATGCGGTTTTTTTTTGGAACCCTAAACTGCTGGGACGCTAGTATAGATCTGATCAGATCAGATATTGATCTGTTCAGATACTGTGCCACTAAGGGAGGTGTATGCTTTGTGCGTGGGTGTTTGCGGTACTGGCACTAACCTGGGGCGACGCAGACCTTATTTGACCCTAAAACCTAATTGATATCACCCGCCGGGCGATCAGGGGGTTAAACCGTTATTGGGTAATAAATGGCGGGTGCCCTGACAGTATAAAAAACAAGCTAACTAACCAGCGTCACCCGTAACAGTAATACAAAAAAAAACTGGTTACCTAGCGACACTAATGCAGCGATCAGAAAAACGATCGCTTAGTGACACTGGCAAAAGGGGGTGAAAGGGTTAACTAGGGGCAATCAGGGGGTTAAACCTTTATTAGGTAATATATGGGGGTACCTGACGCTATATAAAAACCTGACGGGGAACCTAAATAACGAAATAACTAACTGGCTAACCAGCGTCACCAGTGACAGTTATACAGTGATCACTGGTGAAAGGGTTAACTCTAGGGGCAATCAGGGGGTTAAAACCTTTATTTAGGTTGTAATATGGGGGTACCTGACCTATAAACCTATTTATGAACCTATATAAACATGGCGGTTACCTAAAAAAAAAAAATGGTTACCTAGCGACACTAATGCAGCGATCAGAAAAACGATCGCTTAGTGACACTGGCAAAAGGGGGTGAAAGGGTTAACTAGGGGCAATCAGGGGGTTAAAACCTTTATTAGGTAATATATGGGGGTACCTGACGCTATATAAAAACCTGACGGGGAACCTAAATAACGAAATAACTAACTGGCTAACCAGCGTCACCAGTGACAGTTATACAGTGATCACTGGTGAAAGGGTTAACTCTAGGGGCAATCAAGGGGTTAAAACCTTTATTTAGGTTGTAATATGGGGGTACCTGACCTATAAAACTATTTATGAACCTATATAAACATGGCGGTTACCTAAAAAAAAAAAATGGTTACCTAGCGACAGCAGTGACACTAATACAGCGATCAGAAAAACGATCACTTAGTGACACTGGCAAAAGGGGGTGAAAGGGTTACCTGGGGGGCAATCAAGGGGTTAAACCTTTATTAGGGGGGGTAGGGGGCTACCTTGGACCTAAAACTAACTGCCCTGACAGTTATTACAGTCACACTGACACTAAATGCAGTGATCAGTAAAAAAATGATCACTGCAATTAGTGACACTGTGACTGGGGGGGGAGGGGGTGATCTGGGGGGTGATCAGGGGGTGACAGGGGGGTGGAATATGTGCCTAACTGTACTGGTGTCAGTGTACTGTTGTGCACTAACCTTTACATGTTCGCCGCTCGGCGTCTCCGGTCACATAGACCGGCGCACCGAGCGTGACATCACTTCCGCCTTCCTGTCTATACAATAGACAGGAAGGGGAAGCTTTTCATTGGCCAGGAGCGATCGCGAGGGGGTGGCCAGAAACCACTGGCCGTCCCCTCGTCCCGGATCGCTCCTGACACGATCCCGACCGTCCCCGCCGGCGGAGGGGGGTCCGATCGGACCCCCCAACCGCCTGAAGAATGGCACGTACAGGTACGTGGTTCTGCCTGTACGTGCCATTCTGCCGACGTATATCTACATGGGGCGGTCGGGAAGTGGTTAAAGACTGCTCACTCATTTTTTCCAGCGGTGCCCCTCCTAATACGCTATAAAAGTGAGTTTTGAAATCACCTCATAAAAAGCTGCACAGAATTATTTTTTTTTTTTTTTTTAATTACCTCATTCAAACCTCACCTATGCAGTGATCGTGTAGGCCTTCGTGTGTGACAAGTCACTATTATCAAAACTTTGAAATTACTAAAATATATTTCCATTGCTACCATACTATGGCTTATTTATCTATTTATTACACTTGAACTTCTCTCTCAGTGTAGGGAGCTTTGTGGATGGAGAACATATCTCTCAAGTGGGGAAGGAGAGGGAAGCGAGCTGAGTTTTTGTCCCTGGTGAAAGAATGTCTAGCTTCACCAATTCACATAGGATGACATATTTGTTTCTAGAAGCAGCAGAATATTTGTTTCTGCTGCTAGGAGGGTTTTTTAAGATAGCGTGCATGGAGCCTAATGCTGGCCAACTGCATCAAGGTAATCCCTCTCTCACCAGTCCCTACTCTGCTCTGCAAAATGCAAATGCTCTACTGGATATAATACCAAAATAAGGCAGATAGACACAAGTTGTAAGCGAGCTACAGGTGCAAGTCTGGTCACTGACCTAGACTATGCAACATAAATAAGATATACTTGTGTTCAAATACCAATAGTTTACATGTATACAGTACTGTGAAAAAGTTTTAGGCAGGTGTGAAGAACGTATGTAAAGTAAGAATGCTTTCAAAAATATATATTTTAATTGTTTATTTTTATCAATTCACATAATGGAAAGGGAGCAAACTGAAGAAAAATGTAAATCAAATCTATATTTGGTGTGACTACCCTTTGGCTTCAAACCAGCATCAATTCTTACATTTGCACAATTTGTACACATGCACAAAGTAAGGGATTTTGTAGGATTAGAGTCAGGTGTATGAATAAACAATGATATCAATCAGGTGCTATTGACTATCAATTCCAGTAGGTTTAAAATACAGTAATTAGCTGAAACAGAAACAGCTGTGTAGGAGGCTTAAAACTGGGTAAGGAACAACCAAACTCTGCTGCTAAAGTGAGGTTGTGGAAGACAGTTTCATGTCACAGGTCATACACCATGATAAGGCTCAACATAGCAAAAGACACAAAGTAGTTATACTGCATCATCAAAGTCTCTCCCAGGCAAAGATTTCAAAGCAGACTGGAGTTTCACAATGTTCTGTTCAAGATTTTTTGAAGAAGCACAAAAAAAACGGACAATGCTGAGGACCGTAGACACAGTGGCCAGCCAAGGAAACTTATTGCAGCAAATAAAAGAACATCATGCTTATTTCCTTTCAACGTTGGAAGATGTTCAGCAGTGCTATCAACCCAGAACTGGTGAAAACTAGTGGGACCCAGGTACACCCATCATCCAGAGAAGTCTGGCCAGAAGTGGTCTTCATGGAAGAATTGTGGCCAAAAAGCCATGCCTCCAATGTGGAAACAAGGCTAAGTAACTCAACTATGCATGAAAACATAGGAACTGGAGTGCAGAAAAAGGTCAGCAGGTGTTCTGGACTGATGAGCTGAAATTTTAAATATCTGTTTGTAGCAGGAGGCAGTTTGTTAGCTAAAGGGCTGGAGAGAGGTATTAAAAAAAATTAAAAAATTATAATCTTGACCTAGGAGGACGAAATTCAAATGGAGTAGGAGGTTGAGGTGGCGGTGGATGTGGCGGTGTAGGTGGAAGCGGCGGTGGAGGAGGACGAGGTAGCCAACACTGGTTCAAAAATACAACAATGGCTGGGTAAGGCTAGTGGTGAATGATGTGTCGAATTCTGTCCCTGTCGCATAGTGTCTGCCCTGTACTGCGCTTGCTCAGTATGTAGGACAAGGGGATTTCGAAACTCTCCGAAGACGATGCGCGGTGACTCCAGGTTCAAGCCACATCATCCGAAGTTGAAGCCTAGCCAAGCGAGCCCGTGAGGGGCCCTGTTACTATGTGCTACCGTATGTCCACTTGGATGGTCGGGCTTGAACCTGCACTCACTGCGCAGGCGACGTTCATCTTTGGAGATTTTGTGAATCTCCTTGTCCTCCGTACTGCGCAAGCACTGCACCTGCGCAGTAAGTGGCCGGACACTATCCGATAGCAAGACAGTTTTCGTCAGAACACCGGTATATGTGTCTATTCTGCACAAGGTACGGCCAAGTCCTGTGGGATCCATGCCTGGTTCATTTTAATGAACGTGAGCTTGTCCACATTGGCTCTGGACTGGCGGCTGCGCTTGTCTGTGATAACGCCCCCTGCTGTGCTAAATACACGTTCAGATAATACACTGGCGGCAGGGCAGGCCAGCACCTCCAAGGCGTAAAGGGCAAGCTCAGGCCATGTGCCCAATTTGGAGACCCAGAAGTTGAAGGGGGCAGACCCGTCATGCAGTACGTGTAGGCGTGTGCACACATACTGCTCCACCATGTTGGTGAAATGCTGCCTCCTGCTAAGACGTTCCATCTCAGCTGGTGGTGCTGGTTGTTGTGGCGTGCTGACAAAGCTTTTCTACATTCCGGCCATGCTAACCCTGCCTTCCGAGGTGCTGGTGGAGCCCCGGCTGCATTGGCGACCTCTTCCTCCTCCTCTGCCTTCGCCTTGTGCTTCCACCGTACCCCCGCTTCCAAGTGGGAATGCCACCAGCAGCGCGTCTACCAGCGTGCGCTTGTACTCGCGCATCTTACGATCACGCTCCAGTGAGGTAATTAAGGACGGCACGTTGTCCTTGTAACGGGAATCCAGCAGGGTGGCCACCCAATAATCAGCACCAGTTAAAATGTGGGCAACTCGGCGGTCGTTGCGGAGACACTGCAGCATGTAATTTCTCATGTGTGCCAGGCTGCCCAGAGGCAAGGAAAAGCTGTCCTCTGTGGGAGGTGTATCGTCTGTGTCCTCTGTATCCCCCCAGTCACGCACCAGTGATGGACATGAGCTGGTCTGGGTGCCACCCTGCTGTGAACATGGTTCCTCCTCCTCCATCTCCTCCTCATCCTCCACCTCGTCATCCTTCAGAACTGTGCCCTTGCTGCCAGACAATTGTGTACCTGGCGCTTGTTGGTGCAGGAACCCACCCTCGTAGCCACTTGTAAATGACTGCCCTGAAAGCCTTGGAAATTAACCCCCTTCCTCCTCGTCCTCATCCTGTGCCACATCCTCTTCCATCATCGCCTGAAGAGTTTTTTCAAGGAGGCATAGAACTGGGATAGTAACGCTGAGAACAGCGTCATCTGCACTGGCCATGTTGGTGGAGTACTCGAAACAGCGCAACAAGGCACACAGGTCTCGCATGGAGGCCCAGTTATTGGCAGTGAAGTGGTGCTGTTCCGCAGAGCGACTCACGCGTGCGTGCTGCAGCTGAGACTCCACTATCGCCTGCTGCTGCTCGCACAGTCTGGCAAGCATGTGCAAGGTGGAGTTCCACCTTGTGGGCACATCACATATGAGACGGTGAGCGGGAAGGCCGAAGTTACGCTGCAGTGATGACAGGCGAGCAGCAGCAGGGTGAGAACGCCGAAAGTGCGCACAGACGGCCCGCACTTTCTGCAGCAGCTCTGGTATATCGGGGTAATTCTTAAGGAACCTCTGGATCACCAAGTTCAGCACATGCGCCAGGCAAGGGATGTGCGTCAAACCGCCTAGGCCCAGAGCTGCTACGAGATTTTGCCCATTATCGCACACCACCAGGCCGGGCTTGGGGCTCACTGCCACCAACCACTCATCGGTCTGTTGTTCCATGTCCCTCCACAACTCCTGCGCGGTGTGGGGTTTTTCCCCCAAACAGGAAAGTTTTAAAACTGCCTGCTGTCGTTTAGCCCTGGCTGTGCTGAAGTTGGTGGTGAAGGTGTTACGCTGACCGGATGAGGAGGCGGTAGAGGATGAGGAGGCGGAGAAGGAGGAGTTAGCAACAGGAGGCAAACTGAAGTGCCCTGCAATCCTCGGTGGTGGAAGGACATGCGCCAAAGTGCTATCCGCCTCAGGCCCAGCCGCCACTTCATTTATCCAGTGTGCTGTTAGGGAGATATAACGTCCCTGACCATGCTTACTGGTCCACGCATCCGTAGTTAGGTGGACCTTGCCACAGATGGCGTTGCGCAGTGCACGCCTGATTTTGTCCCCCACTTGGTTGTGCAGGGAAGGGATAGCTCATCTGGAAAAGTAGTGGCGGCTGGGCACGACGTACTGTGGGACAGCCAATGACATCAGCCTTTTAAAACTCTGCGTCTCCACCAGACGAAATGACAGCATTTTAAAGGCGAGGAATTTTGAAATGCTGGCATTCAGGGCCAGGGATCGCGGGTGGCTAGGGGGGTACTTCCTCTTCCGCTCCAGTGTTTGGGAAATAGAGAGCTGAACGCTTCCATGGGACATTGTAGAGATGGTTGGTGACCCAGGTGGTAGTGTTGCTGGCAGATCCTCTGTTTGCGGGTTGGCAGGGTTCACTGTCACTACAGAGGTGGATGAAGAGGCCGAGACTGCAGCAGAAGAGGAAGCAGGAGGAGCCAGAGACCTTTCTTGAATTTTGAGGTGTCTACTCCACTGCATCTCGTGCTTTGCACTTAGATGCCTGGTCATGCAGGTTGTGCTCGGGTTGAGAACGTTTATGCTTCGCTTCAGGATCTGATTGCACAGCGTGCAAACCACTCGTGTCTTGTCATCAGCACATTGTCTGAAGAACTGCCACACTAGGGAACTCCTTGGACCTGGCTTTGGTGTGCTCGGTCCCTTGCTGCGTTGGGCAGTAGCAGACGTACTGTCTAGGGGATGGACGCTCCGCTTTTGCACCCTGCTCCCTCTTCTGCTGTGCTGGTGGCTCTGTGCGACCACCGCCTCTTCCTCCGAACTACACTGGTCACCTGCATGACGTTGATTCTATGTGGGGTCAAGGACCTCATCGTCCTCCACATCATCTTCCACCCAGTCTTCACCCCTGCCCTCCTTGTCGGTCTGCACAATGGCGAAAGCAGCAGCAGTTGGCACCTGTGTTTCGTCATCATCCGAGACGTGCTGCGATGGTCCTCCCATGTACTCATCATGAAACATAAGTGGTTGGGCATCGGTGCACACAATCTCTTCCACTTCTGGGGCAGGGCTAGGTGGATGGCCCTGGGAAACCCTGCTAACAGAGTCATCAAAAAGCAGAAGAGACTGCTGCATGATTTGGGGCTCAGACTGATTGGCTGATTTGCAAGGGGGTGAGGTGAAAGACTGATGGACATCGGCTGCAGGTGCCAACTCTGAACTTTCATCAGGAGACTGTACTTGTCCTGGCCTCAACATTCGTACAGCCTCATTAGGCGCGCCAAAATACCGCTGCAGGCTCTGTCGCCTACTCGCACCTGAGGAAGGTGTTTCACTAGTGCGTGTAGCTGGCACAGATCGACCACGTCCTCTCCCTGCAACAGGAGCGCCACCAGCAGCACCACGTCCCCTTTTTGATGATCTCCTCATATTTTCAAAATTTATGATCTCGCCCAAAATGGGTGTTTTTGTCTATAGCAGAATACACGTACAGTGTCTAAAGCGTTTATGAACACGCAGAAAATGCTATTGGGAAAAAAATTTTAATTTTTTTGCAATGTTTTTCCAATATCAGAATAAACGGATAGTGTCTAAAGCGTTTATGAAAACGCGGAAAATGCTATTGGGAAAAAAAAACACAGCAAAATTTAATTTTTTTGCAATGTTTTTCCATATCAGAATACACGGATAGTGTCTAAAGCGTTTATGAAAATGCAGAAAATGCTATTGGGAAAAAAAAACACTGCAAAATTAAATTTTTTGCAATATTTTTCCAATATCAGAATACACGGACAGTATCTAAAGCGTTTATGAAAACGCCGAAAATGCTATTGGGAAGAAAAAAAACACTGCAAAATAAAAAAAATTTGCAATGTTTTTCCAATATCAGAATAAATGGATAGTGTCTAAAGCGTTTATGAAAACTCAGAAAATGGTATTGGGAAGAAAAGAAACACTGCAAAATTAAATTTTTTGCAATGTTTTTTCCAATATCAGAATACAAGGATAGTGTCTAAAGCGTTTATGAAAACGCAGAAAATGCTATTGGGAAAAAAAAAACACCGCAAAATAAAACATTTTGCAATGTTTTTCCAATATCAGAATACACGGATAGTGTCTACAGCGTAAATGAGTTGTAAAACTTCGTGCAAACTAGATACAAATAAATATTTGTAAGGGTAGATGACTAGATCCTTAGAAAGGTAGCTGGTCTAGGATAGGTAAGTATCAAGGACCAATAGGTGCAGACTATGGTCTAAAGAGAAGTATGCAAAAAGGACTGCATATAAAGTGAATGAGTGACGAATAAATAAATGATTAGTCAATAAATAATTAATAGATAATTGATTAATTAATAAATAAATTAAATTAATTAAATTAAGAGTGAGCAAAGAGTTAAAAATATCACTGCGGCGTCCTCAACGCCTACTCGCGTCCTCCTCTGTGTGTCTCTGCCTACGGCCACTCCCTACGCGTTACGACACAGTCACGTGTCTTCATCCCCAGATGAAGACACGTGACTGTGTCGTAACGTGTAGGGAGTGGCCGTAGGCAGAGACACACAGTGGAGGACGCGAGTAGGCGCTGAGGACGCCGCGGTGATATTTTTAACCCTTTGCTCACTTTTAATATGTTAAATGTACGGTTCCATTTTTATGCACAATAAACTGTTACTTTTTTAAACAAACATACTACACTAGTGGAGGCCCCTCTTTTCTCCTTTCCTCTATTCTGACATGCTGCTGTGCTGAGACACATAGCATTATAGGTCTGAATTGCTGAGGCTTTTAAAGGAGAAGGACCAGGTTGGACCCCACAGGAGAACACTATGATCCCTGTTACCTACCCTGGGGTCTATTTGGATACCCCTGAAAGGCTGATTTTTATCTTCCTAGAGGTGAGAGTTCTGGGAGACCAGAAAAGGATTAACCCCTTAAAATAGATGAATACCAGTGTGAACACAGCTACATATCAGCAATATAGAGAAACCTGTGTATACATATAGAAATACCTGCAGAAATTTTCAGTTTACTTCTCCAAGAGCCATTAGTCTCCATTTTCTACACATAGTGGATTGGCCCATCTGAAACTAATTCTACGCTATCAGGACGTTTCATACATATGTGATTTTTCGTTTATTTGGACATTTGCTATATATATATATTTTTTATCTTTTGGACAATTTTTATTCGCACCCTCTATTCATCTATTTGATCCATTGGATTTAATTATTGGATATCCTTACCACAGATTTTATTGGACTATTTGTCACTTTATTTTTATTGCTATCACAGGATTCATTGTCACTATATTAGATTTATTCTTATTTTTATGGTTATCACAGGTTATTATTTGGATCACAGGATTCCTTATTTACCCTATTTATCTACTTTTATCACAGGATATATTGTTTTTATCACAGGATACACTGCAATTTTAGCACTTTATTTGATGTTCATGAATTATTTTATCTTCACCTGATCTGAGATTAATTTTTATCCAATCACATCTATAATTTATTTATTAATTAATCAGTTATCTATTAATTATTTATTGACTAATCATTTATTTATTCGTCACTCATTCACTTTATATGCACTCCTTTTTGCATACTTCTCTTTAGACCATAGTCTGCACCTATTGGTCCTTGATACTTACCTATCCTAGACCAGCTACCTTTCTAAGGATCTAGTCATCTACCCTTACAAATATTTATTTGTATCTAGTTTGCGTGAAGTTTTACAACTCATTTATCTCCTTTTAGTGCCTTTGTGAACACTTTTCACTTTGCTGCAAACACTTTTTTATATGCTATACATTGACCCACCTATTTACTCACAGTAGCGCGAGAGATTCACGTATATACAGTGTCTACAGAGTGTATGTATGAACACGCAGAAAATGCTATTGGGAAAAAAAAAACACAGCAAAATTAAATTTTTTTGCAATGTTTTTCCAATATCAGAATACACGGATAGTGTCTACAGCGTGTATGTATGAACACGCAGAAAATGCTATTGGGGAAAAAAAACACAGCAAAATTAATTTTTTTTGCAATGTTTTTCCAATAGCAGAATACACACAGACTATGGTGTATCTCTTACTATTAGGACTCTTGGTCCTAATGGTGCACTGAGCTTGCAGGTAAAACTTTTATATTTTGTCTGGCACTGGCCTCATGGCACTGTTAAAAGACTGTGCACTGCACCCAGCCAGGGTACAATTGATTTAGGAATCTCTTCAATAATTCTCTCTGCCTCTTTCTTTTGCTTAATAAAGAAACTCCCTACTCTACTCTAGCTATCTAGATCGCTCACTGATCTAACTAATTAGAAGAAAATTAAAGGAATGTGGACTGACTGACTGACTGAATTTATCACACTAACTCCTAAAATCCTCTCTCTCTCAGCAGCACAGGAACCTGTCTATAGCAAAATGACGCTGTGTGCTGTGTGTCTGGACTATATATAGAGGCTGGGTCACATGCTGCACTGCCCAATCACAGCCATGCCATTAGTAGGCATGGCTGTGATGGCTTCTAAGGGCACACTAGTGAAACTAGCGTTGATTGGCTGCCCTGAAGCTGATAAAAAGGCGCCAATACATCGCCGAACACCGGACCCGAACTTACAGCCAATAGTTCGGGTTCGGGTTCGGGTCTGGGTCCCGGACACCCAAAAGTCCGGTACGGACCCGAACTTTACAGTTCGGGTTCGCTCAACCCTAGTCAGGATCAATTGTGTCCTCAATGCTGGTAAATACATGCAGATACTTCTCCATCATGCCATAACATCATGGGAGTGTGTGATTTGCCCCACTATATTCTGCAGCAGGACAACTACCCCAAACATACAGCCGCTGTCATTAAGAACTATCTTCAGCATAAAGAAGAACATGAAACCTGGAAGTGAAGGTTTGGCTCCCACAGATCCCTGATCTCAACATTATCGAGCTTTCAAGGATTATATGAAGAGACAGAAAGATTTGAGGCAGTCTACATCCACAGACCATTGAAGTTTTTCATCAAAGAAATATAACAACACAACAAAAGCAAATTTTACAATCACAATAATCAGATAAACATTGTAGCTGGTCAAATAGTGGTAAGAAGAATGTTGGTTATTAAATGAGGAGTATATGCTTTATAGTTATAAAAGTTAAGCCCTCTAATAATTTCTCTAAATGGTTAGAGGTAGAGTTGAGCGAACGCGAACTGTAAAGTTCGGGTCCGTACCGGACTTTTGGGTGTCCGTGTCCCAGACCCGAACCCGAACAATTGACTGTATGTTCAGGTTCGGGTCCGGTGTTCAGCGATGTATTGGCGCCTTTTTAAAAGCTGCAGGGCAGCCAATCCACGTTAGTTTCACTAGTGTGCCCTTAGAAGCCATCACAGCCATGCCTACTAATGGCATGGCTGTGATTGGCCAGTGCAGAATGTGACCCAGCCTCTATATAAGGTACAGACAAACAGCACAGCGCATCACTCTGCTTTAGACAGGTTCCTGGCAGCTGTTGAGAGAGAATTTCATGATAGGCGTCAGTCTGATAGGAGTCAGTCCACATTCCTGAAATATCTTCTAATTAGTAATAGTCAGGGAGCGATCTACATAGCTAGAGAGTGTCTTTTTTGAGGGAGAGAGAATTATCCAGATTCCTAAATCAATGCTACCCTGGCTGGGTTGCAGTGCACAGTCTTTTTACAGTGCCATGAGGCCAGTGCCAGACAAAATATAACTTTTATCTGCAAGCTCAATGCACCAGCACTGCATATGTTACTGTGAGATACACCCTGTACATACTGTGGGTGTTTTCTGCTATTGCAAAAACATTGCAAAAAAAAAATTTGCAGTTTTTTCTGCATGTGTGCAGGAGTCTGACATATTCAATCGATCTATATTTCATCTATTGTGCTATCCCTTCCCTGCACAACCAAGTGGGGGACAAAATCAGGTGTGCACTGCACAACGCCATCTGTGGCAAGGTCCACCTAACTACGGATGCGTGGACCAGTAAGCACGGTCAGGGACCTTATATCTCCCTAACAGCACACTGGGTAAATGTAGTGGCGTCTGGGCCTGAGGGGGATAGCAGTTTGGCGCATGTCCTTCCACCACCAAGGATTGCAGGGCGCTTCAGTTTGCCTCCTGTTGCTAACTCCTCCTACTCCGCCTCCTCATCCTCTACTGCCTCCTCATCCAGTCAGCGTAACACCTTCACCACCAACTTCAGCACAGCCAGGGCTAAACGACAGCAGGCAGTTTTAAAACTTTCCTGTTTGGGGAAAAACCCCACACCGCGCAGGAGTTGTGGAGGGACATGGAACAACAGACCGATGAGTGGTTGTTGGCAGTGAGCCTCAAGCCCGGCCTGGTGGTGTGTGATAATGGGCGAAATCTCGTAGCAGCTCTGGGCCTATCCGGTTTGACGCACATCCCTTTGCCTGGCGCATGTGCTGAACTTGGTGGTCCAGAGGTTCCTTAAAAAATTACCCCGATATGCCAGAGCTGCTGCAGAAAGTGCAGGTCGTCTGTGCGCACTTTCAGCGTTCTCACCCTGCTGCTGCTCGCCTGTAAGCGCTGCAGCGTAACTTCGGCCTTCCCGCTCACCGTCTCATATGTGACGTGCCCACAAGGTGGAACTCCACCTTGCACATGCGAGCAGCAGCAGGCGATAGTGGAGTCTCAGCTGCAGCATGCACGTGTGAGTCGCTCTGCGGAACAGCACCACTTCACCACCAATAACTGGGCCTCCATGCGAGACCTGTGTGCCTTGTTGCGCTGTTTCGAGTACTCCACCAACATGGCCAGTGCCGATGACGCCGTTCTAAGCATTACTATCCCAGTTCTATGCCTCCTTGAAAAAATGCTTCAGGCGATGATGGAAGAGGATGTGGCACAGGAGGAGGAAGAGGAGGAGGAAGAGGGATCATTTCCAAGGCTTTCAGGGCAGTCATTCACAAGTGGCTACGAGGGTGGGTTCCTGCACCAACAAGCTCCAGGTACACAATTTTCCGGCAGCAAGGGCACAGTTCTGGAGGATTAGGAGGAGATGGAGGAGGAGGAACCATGTTCACAGCAGGGTGGCACCCAGACCAGCTCATGTCCATCACTGGTGCGTGACTGGGGGGATACAGAGGACACAGACGATACACCTCCCACAGAGGACAGCTTTTCGTTGCCTCTAGGCAGTCTGGCACACATGAGCGATTACATGCTGCAGTGTTTCCGCAACGACCACCGAGTTTCCCACATTTTAACTGGTGCTGATTACTGGGTGGCCACCCTGCTGGATCCCCGTTACAAGGACAACGTGCTGTCCTTAATTACCTCACTGGAGCGTGATCGTAAGACGCGCGAGTACAAGCGCACGCTGGTAGACGCGCTGCTGGTGGCATTCCCACTTGACAGCGGGGGTACGGTGGAAGCACAAGGCGAAGGCAGAGGAGGAGAAAGAGGTCGCCAACGCAGCCGGGGCACCACCAGCACCTCGGAAGGCAGGGTTAGCATGGCCGAAATGTGGAAAAGCTTTGTCAGCACGCCACAAAAACCAGCACCACCAGCTGAGATGTAACGTCTTAGCAGGAGGCAGCATTTCACCAACATGGAGGAGCAGTATGTGTGCACACGCCTACACGTACTAAATGACGGGTCTGCCCACTTCTGGGTCTTCAAATTGGGCACATGGCCTGAGCTTGCCCTTTACCCCTTGGAGGTGATGGCCTGCCCTGCAGCCAGTGTATTATCTGAACGTGTATTTAGCACAGCAGGGGGCGTTATCACAGACAAGCGCAGCTGCCTGACCAGAGCCAATGTGGACAAGCTCACGTTCATTAAAATTAACCAGGCATGGATCCCACAGAACTTGTCCGTACCTTGTGCAGAATAGAGACGTATACCCATGTTCTGACAAAAACTGTCTGGCCATCGGATAGTGTCTGGCCACTTACTGCGCAGGCGCAGCGCTTGCACAGTACGGAGGACAAGGAGATTCACAAAATCTCCGAAGATGAACGGCACCTGCGCAGTGAGTGCAGGTTCAAGCCCCACCATCCAAGTGGACATACGGTAGCACATAGTAACAGGGCCCCTCACGGGCTCGCTTGGCTAGGCTTCAACCTTGGATGATGTGGCTTGAACCTGGACTCACCGCGCATCGTCTTCGGAGAGTTTCGAAATCCCCTTGTCCTACGTACTGAGCAAGTGCAGTACAGGGCGGACACTATGCGACGGGGGACAGAATTCGACACATCACCACCAGCCTTACCCAGCCATTGTTGTATTTTTGAACCAGTGTTGGCTACCCCATCCGCTTCCACCTACACCGCCACATCCACCGCCACCTCAAACTCCTACTCCATATGGACCTCGTCCTCCTAGGTCAAGATTATAATTTTTTTTTTTTTTAATTTCCAAGTATTTTATTTTCCCACTGTCTTATCCATTAAATTTAATATTTTTTTCCAGAAAGGGCGTATTCTGGGGCATCGTGCCGTTGAGTTTCTGAGGTTCTTAATGACTTCCTGTACCTCTTCTGCTGAGAAGGGGGCCTCCAGTATATTATTTTTATTTTTTATTTTTTTTATGATATTTTAAGTTATTTCCCTATCCACATTTGTTTGCAGAGCACTTGCCATGCTCTTAACAACATTTGTTTGCCATTTGCAGCCCTCTAGCCCTTTCCATTACTTTTTTACAGCCATTTTAGTCTTCAAAAGTTCGGGTCCCCATTGACTTCAATAGGGTTCGGAGTTCGGGGTCAAGTTCGGTCCCGAACCCGGACTTTTTTCAAAAGTTTGGCCGAACCCAAACATCCAGGTGTCCGCTCAACTCTAGTTAGAGGGGCTTGCAATAGCAGAAAAGGTCAAAGGTCAAAGCTCAGACACATCTTCTCGAATGGGGTTCTATGAACCAGAACAGGAGATATTCTTTCCTCTTACCATGTTGTCCATTGCCTGCTATCTATTCTTATATTGCAGAGCGAATATATACAAATGAACAGGGAAACAAACAGGTAAAACATGACATAAGTTAACCAAGAGCATAGCACCAGGTGGGTATGCTGGAATGTATAGCAAGGCTGAGAGATGAAGTCTGTCAGACTGGGTAAATCTTAGGTTGATACGTTACATTAATCAATCTTTACTGTCAAGAGCCCCTGTAGTACTTATGTTACATCCATACGTTCCATGAAGAAAGGAATGCTTGAAGTTTTTAAGTGCATAAAGGCGTTCTAAGGAGCCAATTTGGTTTAGGTCAGAGATTTCCAATTTCTTGTTTTGTTTAATTTAGCAAATAGAAGTATGTGAATAACCAGAGTTCTGTTTTTTGGTATAGTTTCTATATTCAGGTGCAATAGTGCCAAGTGGATGTTGGGAGTGATGGGGTTAATTCAGAGATCAGTTTAAAAATTTTGTTCCAGTAAGAGGTGATGGATGGGCAAAACCACATATGTGTATTAGAGAACAGATAGAGCCGCATCATAGGTGCCAGCATGTGGCAGGTGTGCTAGGATATATTTTCAGAAGTTTATATGGTGTCAAGTACCACCTATGAAGTGTTTTATTATATAGTTGCCAATGATGCGGTGCAGAGAGTCACTCTATAAGTCTCTTTGATAGCTTTCTGGCAGCATTGGGAAATGTAAGCCCTATTTCACTTTCCCATTTAAACATAGTAGTGTTTTTTTTTTTTTTATTTCATGAGATCCACTAAGGATGCCATAAAATAGAGAAATACCTTTTACGTGTGGGGTTTCCCTTTCAAAAAATGTGACTATTGTTTGGTGCAAGGTTAATTCCATTGGAATTTTTGTTCTTTTCAATAAATGGTGTAGTTGTATGTATCAGTAGAATTCAGTGGAAGGGAGGTTGTATTTTCATTGGAGTGCAGCGAATGGGTGGATAGAGTTATCCTCCAATAAGTCTTTTACATGATGTATGCCCACCTTTACCCATGTAGATAAATTTAAGTGTGGAATGTTGATCTGCAGGCAATGGATTGGTAAGGGGAGAGTGGAAACGATATTGCCCGAACAGAGAGGTTTAGTGCAGGCCCGGATAGCTTGGATTGCAGCTTGTATAGATGGGAATAAGGAGTCGGGGGGTTTATATCCAGCTAATGTGACCATTAGAATGACCTGTGCACTGGCAAATATATTTGTTGTTTAAAAATTTATATTTCAGTCAATGATTTGTATGCTGGTATGACTAAGTGGGGTCCATTAACTTACAGCACATGCAATATTAGTGTTAAATGACCTATTTGCCTACATTTTTGCATGCCAATTCATGAATAAAACAACATTAAATGTGAGAAAATGTGTAAAATCTGGGAAAATGTGTGTAAAAATGACAAACTTTCAATAAAGTCAATTCACAAAAAATATATATTTTTTCCATGGTACAGGAATTCAATATTTTAGGAATGTACGTATAAAATAGCAATGAGGGTAATTCTGCACTGGCTAGTAGGGGGGAAAGAAAGCTATTAGGTTAACCACTTAAGACCCGGACCATTTTGCTGGCCAAAGACCAGAGCACTTTTTGCGATTCGGCACTGCGTCGATTATTTTTTTTTTTTTTTTTTTTTTTTTTTTTTTTTTTTTTTTTCCACCTCAGAGAGAACTCTTAGGGGACTATATCAGTAGCGCCCTCAACTGCGTCCCTTTTCGTCTTCGCATCATCGTGGAAAATGCTCTTTTTTTTTTTTTTTTTTTTATATGATACATTTCACTCTACCTTATACAGCCCCAGAGAGTGCTGTTTTTCCTATTTACGCTTAAGCTCTCTCAATTATCAATGGAGTTTTAGATCCTAAAGAAGCCCCCCACCCCCCCCCCTCCCCCCCCCTCCCGCCGCTGGGGTCTCCCAGTGGTGGCCTTCCAGATTAGCTTAAAATTTTTATCGTTTGTCGGGATCGGTTGCCTGCCTGAGGTCTCCACTGACTATTTCCTTAAGGCTTCGACATAGCTCCAGGATTTTTTAAACTTTCTCCATCCCTCCCATTTAGTTCTCGTGTCCCCCCTATTCTCTGCCTCTCTATTTACCAGACACTCCAAGGTGTAGGTTTTTTCTACCGCATCAACCCATTCCCAAAGGGGGGGGCTCTCGGGGTCCCTCCATCTCCTGGGGATCACTCGTTTCGCTGCGTTAAGCAAATGCGGAATTAGTGAGTCTTTGTATTTCCTAGTTCCTTCTGCTGTCGCGTGCATCAGCACTACCCAAGGGTCCTCTTTAACCACAACTTTAGTTATCTCCTCTATGTATTTCAGAATGGATTTCCAGAATTTTTTAATTTTCGGACACTCCCACCATAGGTGGCCCATGGTTCCTATCTGATTACAACCTCTCCAGCAGTCCGCTGACACTCCTGGTTGGAATTTATTTATTTTGTCTGGGGTTAAGTACCAACCAGACAAACACTTATAATTAATTTCTGCGGTTCTAACGTCTACTGCTGAACTATGAGTATGTTGAAATATTTTCTTACTTAAACCCGTGTGCAAAGGTGTGCCTAACTCCCTCTCCCATTTCTTGAGGAACGGCGGCTCCCCCAGCCCATCCTTCGACAGCAGAAATTTATATATTTTTGTGATAATTTTTTTAGTGTTTTCAGCCGTGAAGATGCGTTCCATCACCGTGAGGTCCTCCCTTCCCCTCAATGGGGGGGGGGATCGAGCCCACAAAGTGAGAAAGCTGCAGGTACCGCCATCCATCAATCGTGAATAAATCCTTTTTTTTTTGTATTTCCTGGTAAGCCAGGATTTTCCCCCTACTTATTAAATCACCTAGACGTGAGTTGTCATTTTTGATCCATTCCCCTCCTAAGTCCCTTCTGCCCGGAGGGAAAAGGTTGTTTTCTTTTAAAGCAATTAAAGGTGAGTTGAATTTCAATTTTAATTTCTTGTGCAGCTTATCCCAAATTTTAAAAGTATTTCTAGTGATTGCGTGTGTTCTTTCCCCTAACATTCTGTGTTTGGGTGGGTTCCAAATTATTTTCCCCAACTGTGTTTCGCTTAGTGCTTCCTCTAAACCTACCCATCTCTTTAAACCCTGTGTCTTCCCCCATTCTGGTATTCTTAATAAAACTATTGCGTAGTAGTAATTGACGATATCGGGAACCGCTAGGCCACCCAGGTTTTTGTCCAATTTTAAAATTTGGAGCGAGATTCTGTGTTTCTTCTGTTGCCACACAAAGTTCATGATGATAGAGTTTAACTTCCTCAAGTATTGATCTGGTAAAGAAATTGGGATCATCTGGAACTTGTAGGTGATCAACGGGAGAATCATCATTTTGACAGCATTGATACGACCCAGCCACGAGATGGGTCTAATTTTAAACTCTTGGCATTTTTTTTTTTACTTCGTCTAAGAGAGGGATATAGTTGGCCCTGTAGATTTTACCTATGGTGTTTGTCAGTTCGATCCCCAAATATTTAATTTGTTTCTTCCATTGAAAGCTATATTCTCTCATTAGTTCCCGTTTCTCTGTCTTATTGATGTTTACGCTCAAAATAAAGGTTTTTGCTTGGTTGATCTTAAAGTTTGAAATTTCACCAAACGCGCTGATATTCTTCAAGATATTAGGTAGGGATTTCCGTGGGTAGCCCACATAAAAGAGAATATCATCGGCGAATGCCGCCAGTTTGTGTTCCTCCCCTCCCGCCGAGCACCCCACGATGCCCATATTACCCCTTATTGTTGCCAAGAGGGGTTCAAGGGATAGGACGAAGAGAAGGGGGGAGAGGGGGCAGCCCTGTCTTGTCCCATTATACATTTCGAAAAGGGAAGAGACAGTACCGTTTACCTTGATATTGGCTTTTGGGTGGCTATAGAGGACTCTGATTTTCTGAATGATTTTCGGTCCGAACCCCATAGTTTCCAGAGTCCTGAACAGGAACCCCCAGTCTACTCGGTCAAAAGCTTTTTCTGCGTCGACAGACAAGAGCAGACTGGGGGTTCGTGCATCTCTCATTCCCTGCATCACCAGTAAAGTCCGAACACTGTTATCTCTGCCTTCTCTACCCGGCGTAAATCCTACTTGATCCGGGTGGATCAATTTACCTAGGCATCCCTTAACACGCTCAGCTAAGATCTTTGCGTAGAGCTTTGTTTCGAAGTTTAACAGAGAGATCGGTCTATACCCTGCACACGTCGAGTCGTCCTTCCCTTCCTTGCGCAAAACCGTGATAGTAGCTGATAGGGAGGCCTCGCTCATGCCGAACTCTGGGCCCAGACCGTTCATATAACTGAGAAGTTGGGGTATTAGTATCTCTCTGAAGGATTTGTAGTATAGAGCCGTAAACCCGTCGGGACCTGGGCTCTTGCCCATTGGCGAGTTGTCTAAGGCTCTTGAGATTTCCTCCTCTGTGAAGGGACTTTCTAGCATCTCTTTATCCTCTCTTCCTAGGGATTGCAGTTTTGCCCCTTTCAGAAAATTGTCTATTTTGTCCTTCCTCCCCCCTTTTTTACCGCCGCTCATTTGCCCCACCGAGTACAACTCCTCATAGAAATCCCTGAATGTCGACGCGATATCTTTCGACAGGAACCTCGTCTCGCCTTTTTTGTTTATAATTTTTTCTATGTAGTTTTTAGATTTATTTTTTTGTAGCATCCTAGCCAGTAGTTTACCTGATTTATTTCCCCAGATGTAGCGGTCTTTGACGTTTTTATTGATAGCTTGCTTAACTTCCTGCTCTGCCAGTTCTTTTAACTGATCTCTCCTATGGATAATTTCCTGAAGTGTTGCCTGGTTCTGGATGGGGTCGCTCTTGTGTTTGTGTTCTAGTGTTTTAATATCATTTATGAGGTCCTGTATCTTTCTAGTTCTTTCTTTTTTTTTCCAGGAGGCCTTAGAAATCAATACCCCCCTGATGAAGACCTTATGGGCGTCCCAGAGGCTTGACCCCTTTACCTCCCCATTGTCGTTTATCCTAAAGTACCATTCGAGTTCCTTTTTGACGCTTTCCCGAATCTCGTTGTCCCTTCATAACTCTTCATTTAGCTTCCAGCCACAGCTCGGTTGTCTATATTCTGGGAAATTTAGTTTCATGCTCACTGGAGCGTGGTCTGAGAGTGTCACTATCTCCACCCTGGTATCCATCACCCTGTCGAGTAGTCCATGATCCACCAAAATATAGTCCAGCCTCGAGTACGTCTTGTGCACGGGGGAGAAAAATGTGTAATCTCTCATCTTTGGATGCTGCATTCTCCAGACATCCACCAATTGTTCCAAAAACATCGTTTTCTTTAGGAGTTTCAGTTGAGCACTTCCTGTCCCGCGTGCACAAGACGTACTATCGACGTCCGGATCCAAGGTAAGATTTAGGTCTCCCATCAAAATCAAGAAGCCCTTTCTAAAAGATCTCAACTTGACTAAAATCGCCGTCATGTATTCAGGGGATCTTGTGTTGGGGGCATATATATTTGCTAAAGTATAGGTTGTCCCAAATAGGGTTCCCCTCAAAAAGAGGAACCTTCCCTCGGGGTCCACTTTCCTGTCTTCTAATTTAAATTGCAGATCTTCCGCCATTCCTATAGCCACCCCTCTTGTTCTACTCGAGACTGTGTCGCTATAATACCAGGTTGGGTGGGCTTTTGAGTACAGTTTAATATTGGATGTAAGAGAAATGTGGGTCTCCTGTAAAAAAACCAAGCCTGCTTCGTATCTCTTCAGTTCCTCCAGAATCCTATGCCTTTTGCCTGGTGCGTTCAACCCTTTCACATTATAGGTGAGACATTTGATTGCCGACATCTTATTTTTAATTTTTTAGAAGCATCCCTTCTGATACGACCCCCAGCGGCGGGGACACCCTCACACCCTCCCCTCTCCCTCCCCCTAAACCAGACCCCCCCTCCCTTCCCTACCCCTCCCTTGCCACTCTGGCCCCCCTCCCTCCCAGCCCGCCCAACCCCCCCACACCCTCTAACCCCCCTCTCCCTCCCAAGTCTCCTATCCCTCCCCCTTCTTCTACCCCCCCCCCTCTCTACCCTCTCCTACTCCAATCTGGGTCTCTGGGTTAAAGGGTGCCATCTCTGTTTGGCCTCCCCTACGCCCAAGATCTCTGGAGAGGCAGGATTCTGAGCCCGCCCTGGCGTGTCCGCCCGCCCGCCCGGACAAGCCGGGCACACTCTAGCGGGCGAGCCTGCGAGGACCGGGTGGCCCTGATCGAATAGGCCCCCCGTTGGAACTTACACCCCCTCCTCGAGCCCCCCCCCACCTCCCCTCCACCAGCTTTAGCCCATTTCTTCCCACCCCGAAAGATCAGGGACAGGGATATCCAATTTCCTACAGAACTCGGTCAGCTCCTCAGGATGTCTCAATATGGCCGATCGGCCCTCTTTTGTGCCAATCAGGCATGCAGGGAACCCCCAATTATATTTGATATTGTTATTATGAAGAATCTCTAGTAGGGGCCTCTGCAGCCTTCTCCTCTCGAGGGTCCTGGACGATAGGTCGGCGTAGATCTGAATTTCAGTTTCTTCAAACTTAATAGGTGTCTTTCCTCTTATCTTTTGCCGTAATTCCTCCTTATCTTTAAAGTGGCTAAATCGAATTATAACGTCTCTAGTTCTGCCTGACTCTGACCGATCAGCTCTTCCAATCCTGTGTATTCTTTCTGTTTTGGGGAACTGATCTTCACTTAAACCCATTATAGGGGCAAAGATCTTCTTGATAGTTATGTCTAGATCTTCCCCTCTGCGTTCGGGGATGGCTCGGACTCTCAGGTTAAGCCTCCTGTCTCGATTTTCCTGATCTTCAATTTTGAATAGAGTGTCTCTCTGGTGGGTTTTAATCTTCTTGAGTTGTAGCTTTAGATCTAGGATTTCTTGGTCCGTATTGTCGGCCCTCTTTTCCATTCCCTCCACCCTATTTAACAAATGGCCCATATCCTCTCTTATTTTGCTGACTTCTGTTTTAAACACATTTTCCAGCCTCAGCATCATCTCCTCCATTTCCATTTTGGAGAGGGGTTGCGACCCCGCTGGCGGTTCATCCATTCTACTTTCGTCACCCTCGCTTTCCCTTGAAGAATCCGCCTTTGGTTGGTCATGGGCTGTGTCTGATTTGCGAGTTTTGCCCTTTCCCTTTTCTTTAGTGGCTTTTGGGGAGAGGTCGGATCCAGACACTGTCTGGCTGACACCTTGTCTTAGGTAGTGTTTTATAGAGCTTGGGTCGTTTGTTTGAACTTTAGGGGCCCCTTTCTTAGACAGTTTATTTGGCTCTTTACTCATGATGTTTCCTTTTGATCTTTTCGGTCCTCTTATCCTTTTCCCCAGTTTCGAAACGAATCCGAACGAATCGTCCCTGTTGTTTGTTTTAATTTATTTATATATATATATGTTTTTTTTTTTTTTTTTTTGGAAAAAACTGCACTACTCAGGTAGGTCTTCCTTACGCTGGATTTGTGTCCTCCAGACTGGGTCAGCTGACCGAGAAGCGACCTCCCAGATCTAGTCACCAGGACTGGAGTAGACAGGCTTGGGGGCCCCCCAGAGGCACCTCCTTTCTTCGTAGGAGGAATCAGGAGAAACACCCTCCTTCAGACTATAATACTTCTAGGTCTGGAGTCCTAGTGCTATTGCCCCTCCCGTCTACGATAGCCTGATGCTATTATTTAGGGGGGGATATGAAGTGAAGGGTCTTCCCTACCCCCCAGCCCGGGGGATTCCCACCACCAGGCCACCCTCAGCTATTGTCCCAGAGGTCCTGGATCCGCTTTTCTCTCTGCGCTCCTGCTAGGACTAGGCAAGCGAAATTGCCACCAGAATCAAGCCCCCAGCCGCGTGACCTGCCCTGGTCTGCTCTCCTCCCCGCAGGGCGTTGTTTGAAGGAAAGATTTAAGGAGAATTTCCTGCTCCAGCCAGCTAAATATTTTCCCTCACTCCCTCACTCTCTTCCTGAGAGAGAGAGTCAGAAATGTCCACCGTCACCCTGCGCTGCCGATGCACAAAACACTTTTGGTAAGCCTATGTGCTGTTGGCTTCTCCCCCGTGATCCTATTGCCCCGTTGATGAGGGTTGATGAAAGTATTTAAAAAATGGTTTTGCCTAAGCAACCAGGCTCTGCCCTCGACCCTCCTGCCCCGTTGGCCCAGGCACCCGGATGTGGACCCACTTCGTGTGTGCGAATTGAGGTAAAATAGCGAACAGGGTTTAATCCCGCTAAGGTCGCGTTTCACTCTTAATGAGGTTCCGCCATGTTCATCCAGCCAGGGGGGGGGATTGAGCCACAATGGTTGATTATATGCTTTGGGATCACTTCTCGGGGTATATGTGGTGACTGCTCACAGGGTAATTGAAATGGTTAGTTAGTACAGGAACAGTGCTGACATGGAAAAACAAACCGTGTCTCTCCCCTAGGAAAAAAGACATTCCTTACTAGAAACAATAGTCCAGGATTCACCACACTTTTCCTCACAGGCAGAACATTTCTTTCACATGGAGCATTTATTCAGGCAATTCTCCGGGGGGAGATTAAAACATTTGGTACATTTGGAAGTAGCTGTCGTCTTACCTTCTCCAGAACGTTTTATTTATGCTGAGGCTTGACTTCACTTGCACACTTGTATACTCACATACCAGGAGCCCGATTCTGTAGGCGGTAGTTGCCTGCAGATACTTAGGCGTTTGCTTGCTGGGGGCCGTAGCCGGTTCGGCACTGCGTCGATTTAACTGACAATTGCGTGGTCGTGCGATGTGGCTCCCAAACAAAATTTACGTCTTTTGTTTCCCACAAATAGAGCTTTCTTTTGGTGGTATTTGATCACCTCTGCGGTTTTTATTTTTTGCGCTATAAACAAAAAAAAGGCGTCAATTTAGAAAGAATTGCATTATTTTTAGCTTTTTGCTATAATCAATATCGTCAAAAAATATATAATAAAAATATTTTTCCTCAGTTTAGGCCGATACGTATTCTTCTACATATTTCTGGTAAAAAAATTGCAATAAGCGTTTATTGATTGGTTTGCGCAAAAGTTATAGCATCTACAAAATAGGAGATAGTTTTATGGCATTTTTTATTAATATTTTTTTTTATTAGTAATGGTGGCAGTCAGTGATTTTTATCGTGACTGCGACTTTATGGCAGACACGTCGGACAATTTTGGCGCAATTTTGGGACCATTAACATTTATACAGTGATCAGTGCGATTATAATTGCATTGATTACTGTGTAAATGTGACTGGCAGTGAAGGGGTTAACACTAGGTGGCGCTGTAGGGGTTAAGTGTGTCCTGGGGAGTGTTTCTAACTGTAGGAGGGATGGGCTAGCTGTGACACATGGGAGCAGAGATCCGTGACACTGTCACTATGCAGAATGGGGAGATGCTTTACATCAGCATCTTCCAGTTCTTCCTCTCCGCAAGACGATGGCGGGTATCCCCACGGTGATCGATTGCACAGCGGTAAATTTAAAGGGACGTACAGGTACTCCCATTTGCCTGTCTGTGCCATTCTGCCAACGTAGATTGTCGTGCGCCGATCGGGAACCAGTTAAAGGGGTTGTAAACCATCGTGTTTTTATTTTTTCACCTTAATGTATCCTATGCATTAAGGTGAAAAAACACCCCCCCCCAACCCCCCCCCCCATTTTACTTACCTAAGCCCTGGAATTTCACACGTCGGAGACACGCTCTTCCTCTGCCCGGGGTTCTTGGCTCTTGATTGGATAGATTGATAGCAGCACAGCCATATGCTCCCGCTGCTGTCAATCAAATCCAATGACGCAGGCGCCAAGGGGGTGGGGCTGATCTGGCATTCGTGTCTATGGATGCAAATGCTGGACTTGGGAGCACACCCGCAAGGTAACCCCCCCGGGAGAGCGCTTCTCCTAAGGAGTTATCTGATGCAGTGAGGAGCCACGTCAGCCCCCGAGGGACCCCAGAAGAGGATGTTCGGGACCACTCTGTGCAAAACGAGCTGCACAGAGGAGGTAAGTATGATATGTTTTCTATTTTAAAAAAAAAAACGAGCCTTTACAATCACTTTAATTTACTAAAACTGGGGTGTGCAAAATCTGGTGCAGCTGTGCATGGTAGCCAATCAACTTCTTGCTTCTATTTGTAATTAACCACTTCCCGACCGGCGCACGACAATGTACGTCGGCAGAATGGCACGGACAGGCAAAAGGGCGTACAGGTACGTCCCTTTAAGATTGCCACCGCGCTATTGCGTGCGTGCGCCGGTCGGGACCCCCGTGAGTCTCGATCATCTCACGTGAATGCTGAACGGGGAGATGCGGAAGTAAACAGCATCTCCCCATTCTGCCTAGCAACTAGTGACACTGATCTCTGCTCCCTGTGATTGGAGAAGAGATCAGTGTTCACTAAAACACATTTTTTACCAAAAATATGTAGAAGAATACGTATCGGCCTAAACTGAGGAAAAAAAATTTTTTTATATATATTTTTGGGGGCTATTTATTATAGCAAAAAGTAAAAAATAATGTGTTTTTTTCAAAATTGTCGCACTTTTTTTGTTTATAGCGCAAAAAATAAAAACCGCAGATGCGATCAAATACCACCAAAAGAAAGCTCTATTTGTGGGAAAAAAAGGATGTCATTTTTTTTTGGGAGCCACGTCACACGACCGTGCAATTGTCAGTTAAAGCGACGCAGTGCCGAATCCCAAAAAGTGGTCTGGTCTTAAGCCAGCAAAATGGTCTGAAAGTAGTTAAGCTTTGAGAAAAAAAAACTGGAAGCTGCTTGGTTTCTATGCAGACCTGCACCAGATTTTGCACTCTCCAGTTTTAGTAAATCAACCCCAATGTGCCAGTGTGAGAATGCAATGGTATTCGCTTTGGAATCTAAATAATTTGTATCATTGCACCAAGGAGAGATAATTCTGTGAATGAAACTGCAATAAGAATGTTTTCATAGTTTCACAATTCTTAGTGTGTCTTCATAGATTTCACATTGGTGCAGTGTTAAAGAGGAAGTAAAGCATAGCATACTAGCTCATTATGAAAAACTTACGTGAAAACGAAGCCCCCGAAGCCGTCCTTATCCTCGATCTTCTTCACCGTCATCCAGGCCCGGAGTGACTTCCGGGTCTCGCCGCTCCAGCGCTATCATTTGCTGGAGCGGCGAGACGTCACTCCCGCGCATGCGCACGAGATCGGCATATAGCCGTGTTCTCGGCATCTTCAGTGCGCCTGCGCGCCGCTGTCTACGGCGCATGCGCCGCAGACAGCGATGCCTTTTCATCGCTAAATATCTCCTAAACCATGTAGGTTTAGGAGATATTTATTGGACCTACAGGTAAGCCTTAATCTAGGCTTACCTGTAGGCCAAAGTCATATGGAAGGGTTTACTTCCACTTTAATGCCTGTGAAAAAAGTTAGATAAAACGACTAGAAATAATACTAAACTAAGTGCTAAATATAGAAATACAAAATAGAAAAATGTAACCATTCAATGTAACTATTAACATTTTATAGTTAATTGACTACTTTTGGAATAACTATCTCATTATTTGTAGGCAAAAAATCCATGCTGTATTGAACTCTTAGTGAATTGACTTCTGTATCTTTAAAGAAACTTTGGTATGTTCTTCTATCAAATTTCTTTTTTTTTTTTTCTAAAAATCAAAGAACCATTGTTTGGCTTGTTCATTATTAGATGACCTGCTTCAGATACTAAACCTGTTGTCTCAGACCAGCAGTGGAACTGTATACGGCAACATTCCTGAAGTCATTCAACGGGATCAGTGCAGCTTGGTGCTGGTGTATAGGACAGAGGGATCTCTGTATAGACAGAATACAGATATTTTAAAGAAAGAACACAACGAATATATACATAAGCATATGCATAAGATGGACACAATAAAACAGGAAAATTATGCTCTTCTAAATGATGAATCTGACTTGGAAGACTTTTATAAAAGTGATTCTACAGATAATAAGCCTCATGGGTAAGTACACTACTATACTATTGTCTATATAATTGCTTGTATTATCAAAAATATTAATTTACTGTTTAATTGCAAGTATTATGGTTCAGCCTGTATAGTATTTATATTTTATGAGTAAATAAAATATATGTAATGCTACACTTTTGTAATTTTTCTTTGAAGAGTTATTTAGTAGGTCACTCAGGGCAGACAATGAAAACATATTTATTTATATATCTGACACAGAAAAAAGACATACTGCTATGTACAAAAAAGAGTTCCTCAGTTTGTAAAAAAAGTTCTGGTTATCACTTGCTGAAGGTTTACTATTATCTGTGACTTAATAACTTTACAATATCCAAAAGTTAGGTCTATTATATAGTGTCATGAATACAGATTAAAATAGTATATGCTAAAAGTTCTACAAGGTTTTGATGACCTTAGCCTTGGTTCTTTTGCTAGTCAAATGCTTTTTACACTGACCATTAATATTTAATATTTCTCAAAGTACTATAAACCATGCCATGAACACACTCTTACTAAATCAATATTTTTTTTTTCAATTTGCCCTTGAAATTAAGGCCTGCTATGTAAGGAAGGACATGCCTACCTATACTTAACAGTAAAATTGTCCATGCTAACTAAGGTTTTTAAGGATTATTGAATAAAATGTGTACATGAAGACATTTATAAAAGAATTAAAGTGGGCTTTCCATTCTCCACAAAAGTAGATATTTAATATAAAGATAAAATAACAGTTAGGCTTTTAGCTTAATTGTTTTACTTTATTTTTACCTTTTTTGTAAAATGTATATTACATCAGTTTATAAATTATAATAATTACTGTGCCACCAAATTAATGAAATGTGAAAGCTGCTAACACTGCAATTAGACAACTGTGTATCGATAAATAAAATTAAAGTGCAGCGCTCTGAATGTGCAAAAGAAAAAAAACAAATAAAGTGGCAGTGCAACACTATAGGTATATCAAATGTACAGAGATGAAGAGATACACCTGTATAAACATAAAACATATGTGTATACAGTATATACATAATAAAGTGAAAATGTGCTAAAGAGAAAAATCTCAATGTCCACCAATCTTATTCAAAAGTAAATGCACATAATAGAATAGGTCTATGTAAATAGATGTGACTTGTAGGTTGAGGACAGTTCAGAGATAATATGAATGTCTGCATCCTTGAGGAGAAACCACCATGGAAAGCATGCACCATCGACTGTGCAACCACCACCAAATGAGATAATTGGGTACTGTTACCAAATCGTGTGGACCCCCAGAACGAGCCAGGGAGTCAATCAAGCATAGAAACTGGCAAAGTAGTCACTTCACACGAATCAGCGCAAGGGGTGAACAGCAACACTGTCTCAATACCAAAAAGCGTTAAGCTCCACCAGTCTGCTCTCTTAGCCCATTTCCATTTCCTATACCTCCGTTTCCTCTGGTGTCTCCCAAGAAAAACAGCAGCACCTCCAACAGCTTTTTTTCTTTTGCACATTCACAGCACTACAGTCTTTTGATCAAAATCTTTGAATATATTATTAAACTTCAGAGTTAACCTATCATTAACAAAAAAAATTTGTAGCGTTTCATTAAAAATGCCATTTGCTTAGTATTGCTATAGCACAAGTAAGCAGAAAATCTGTGAAAGGGGGAATCTTCCAGTGGAGATATTTGAACAAGTGACATCTCACTAAGAGATAATTTCCTTTCCATTTGAGGATCTCCTTTACTTCCTGTCATGTTTCTAGACAAGAAGTGAAGGAAAATCTCACCAAAGGGATACACACAGCAAAGTCAAAGAAAACTTACAGGTGTTTTTAACTATTCCCTACTTTATCTAAAACAAAAAAATAATAACATTTAGCTGAAGATAAATTTTAACGTGAAATGGGAATCAGACTACAGGTTAATATAACAGAATGTCAAATACTGTGCCTGATCATTTACTGGCTATGTATTACTGACTATTAACGTATGTTAAAAAAATAATGGATTAAAAAATCCTTTTTAGATAACCCCCTACCCCATAAAATACTATTTAGGCCTTCAGGCTTTAACCGACTCATCATCATTTGATAATTCAGCAAGAAGATTAAAAACAGAAAATGTGGTCTTTTTGGGATGAGTGTATTTGCCTTGTGATAAGCCCCAGTAAAGCTTTGTAACTAGTGTTGCCTGCAGGTTCTCAAAGTAATTTCAGAA
Source organism: Lithobates sylvaticus (assembly GCA_028564925.1). Classification (NCBI taxonomy): domain Eukaryota; kingdom Metazoa; phylum Chordata; class Amphibia; order Anura; family Ranidae; genus Lithobates; species Lithobates sylvaticus. Next base: position 559,322,176 of record CM053026.1, read on the forward strand.
AAAAGTACTTGATCATTAATCTCCATGCAGGTGGCACTCAATAAACCAAAAGCTGTGGAGTATGAATTTTTAATATTGATTCACAAGATTATTTGACTTTGTTCTTCATGGAAACTGATTTTAGAAATGCACAGGGAAAAAAAAATCAAAAGCACTTTCTGAAAGAAATTGATTGGAAGAAAAAGTTTTGCGTAAAGTGCTTATCAAGTAACTGTCCACTTGATGTGACCACTTTGCAAGCAAATATATGAATAGTATATACTCACATTTTCTGTGTTTTTGACTGTTTGTTTCCTGTGTTTTACTGTCTTTTTGTTTAAATAAAATACATTGTATTACATCTACGGTTGATCTTTATAACTTCCATTTTTTTGGGAGAACTATATAAATATTTTAAATGATTATGTTATGGTACAACCATTCCGATGCTAGTTGTCCTTTTTTAGTACAATTTTGAAAATTAAATTAAAGTAAATCAAAATATAATTAGTTGCCATGAAAAGCATTGCAAGCTGTATTTGTTCTAGTGTTTATTGATGAATACAGGTGAGATTTCACACAGTGACTGCATGTGTTCTATTGCTTCAGTATAGTGTACCATAAAAAGTAATAATTATCATAAACAGTTTTCTATCTTGCAGTAAATCTCCTAGGTCAATGTTTAACAAAATACACTCTGAATTTTCTATACATAAATTGAATAGTTTTCAATTTTCTATTTTCACTTATCTCTAATATTTTATTCTATTATCCTTATTTGCACTTTTTTTTTTTTTAGCACTAGTAGTTAAAGAGGAAATCCAGTCTGGGCAAAAATATGTTTTAAGTCAGCAGCTACAAATACTGTAGCTTCTGACTTTAAATATAAGGACACTTACCTGTCCAGGAATCCAGCGATTCGTCCGTGGGATTTGGGTGCAGGCGCCAGCATCTTCACTAAGGGAAACCAACAGTGAAGCATGTCAAATGCGGCAGTGAAACCAACAGTGAAGCCAAGCAAATGTGGCAGTGCCGGGTGCGAACAAGCCGAACTTCCCCTTTTTGCTTTAAAGGGTAAGTTCACCTGTATAGAAAACTCTGTAAGGTGAACTTACACCGATCCTCCTCCTCCCCCCCGGTCCCGTTGACCTGGACCATAGCAATCAGCGATTTTAAGCCCTGGTATATCCACGTCAGGTGTCCGGGGTGTGGAAATCCCCGGAGCTGAATGTCCAAAACGTCCCCCGTTAGGCCGCAAAGCCTGTCCTGTCAGCTATGGCGAAGACGCAAGGATGGAGAGAGGATTTCTAAGCCATAGGCTCCTTACGCGGATATACCGGGGCTTAGAACAGGAAATTGCGGTGGTCAATGATATCGGGACTGGGGGGGGGGGGCAAGGAGGGGGACTTGTGTAAGTTCACCTTACAGATTTTTATGTAAAGGTGAAATTACACTTTAAGCCTAGTGATCTCAAAAGTGTGCATTCAGCTGACTAGTTGTTCAAACCTATAGAACAATCATAACTACAAACATTAATGTTATCTGTTCTACTTCACAACTATTTTGAACTTCTAATGATATATTATTATTGTATTTTTTTGATGCACTACCCAAATGCTAAATTTTTTTGTTAAACAGAGATAGCAATATTTTTGTGATTACAAAAAATAAAGGCAAGCAAAGTAAAGGCAGATCCCATAGCAGACATTAAACATTTGTTATAATTTTGTAAGTCACTTTGGAATGACAACTGTCATCTGATTGGATGCAGAAAATCATATGTTTTCCAGCCTCAGATTTTTAGTTGTGTTTGATTAAATATTCTAAGCACTGTTTTACTTAACTCAAACCTACAATCATACCTAAGATATATAATGAATAATCTAAATGAAATAGGTCCACCTTAGTTTACCTAAGGTCCTAACTATGCCCAGAGTTGCATATGAAATCACCTTTTTTTCAGCTGTTTAATGAAATATGTACTTTAAGCCAAATGATTGTATTGGTCTAGAAAAGGCCATTCTAGTTACAAGTCTGTGAACCTTTATAATGTATTTGTAAATATTGATAACAATGCTATAACCGCTTGCAGACCAGCCACCGCAGTTTTGCTGCGGCAGGTTGGCTCCGCTGTGCAAAATCACGTTAATGTATGTGATCTCGCAAGGCTTGCATAGCAGGCATGCAGCAAGCTTCGTAAATCCGACCACGAGTCCTGCGGACTTGATGTCTGCGGGGATACCCGCGATCGTCTCACGGAGAGGAAGAATGGAGAAATGCTAATGTAAACAAGCAAGTTCTGCCTAGTGACACTGTCACTGATCATAGTTTCATAGTTTCATAGTTAGTAAGGTTGAATAAAGACATCAGTCCATCCAGTTCAACCTGAGCGAGTGTCTACAATTGTCCCCATCCCTGTACATTGCACACTCACATCAGTCCCTACCCTCAAGGAGCCCACAATCCAAGGTCCCCAATACTAGGGCCAATTTTTGGACAGAAGCCAATTAACCTACCTGCATGTCTTTGGATTGTGGGAGGAAACCCGGAGGAAACCCACACAGGCACAGGGAGAACATGCAAACTCCAGGCAGGAAGTGTCGTGGTTGGGATTCGAACTAGCGACCCTTCTTACTGCTAGGTGAGAGTGCTAACCACTACACCACTGTGCCGCCCACTGTCCCCTGTAATCGGGAGCGGTGATCAGTGATGTTTTACTGCTAGCCGATCACCCCTACAGTTAGAACACATCCCTTGGACACACTTAACCCCTGCAGAGCCCTGTCCTGGTTAACCCCTTCACTGCCAGTCACATTTACACAGTAATTAGTGCATTTTTAATTGCACTGATCGCTGTATAAATGTGAATGGTCCCAAAATAGCGCCAAAAGTGTCCGATCTGTCCGCCATAATGTTGCAGTCACAATAAAAATCACAGATCGCCGCCATTACTAGTAAAAGAAAAATGATTAATAAAAATGCAATAAAACGATCCCCTATTTTGTAGACGCTATAACTTTTGCGCAAACCAATCAATAAACGCTTATTGCTATTTTTTTTTACCAAAAATATGTAGAAGAATACGTATCGGCCTAAACAAAAAAAAAGTTTTTTATAGATTTTTTGGGGGTATTTATTATAGCAAAAAGTAAAAAATTTAGCTTTTTCTCAAAATTATCGCTCTTTTTTGTTTATAACGCAAAAAATAAAAAGCGCAGATGTGATTAAATACCACCAAAAGAAAGCTCTATTTATGGGAAAAAAAGGACGTCAATTTTGTTTGGGAGCCACGTCGTACGAGCGTGCAATTGTCAGTTAAAGCGACGCAGTGCCGAATCACAAAAAGTGCTCTGGTCAGAAAGGGGGTAAATTTTTCCGGGGCTGAAGTGGTTAAGCATAAACAATAATTCACAAAGCCATCCATAACTCTGCCCCCAGCTACATCACTAACCTAGTCTCAAAATACCAACCAAGCAACGCTCTTCGGTCCTCCCAAGACCTCCTGCTCTGTAGCTCAGTTGTCACCTCTTCCCATGCTCGCCTACAGGATTTCTCCAGAGCTTCTCCCATCCTTTGGAACTCCCTACCCCAATCTGTCCAACTGTCCTCTAATCTAGCCATCTTTAGACGATCCCTGAAAACCCTTCTATGTAAAGAAGCTTATCCTGCTTCTAACTAATACAATGTTTTACTTTGTCCATCAGCTCATTCCCCACAGCTATTACCTTTTCTAGATTGTAAGCTCTAGCAAGCAGGGCCCTCTGATTCCTCTTGTACCAAATTAAAATGTAATTGTAATGTCTGCCTTTATTTTGTTAAGCACTGCGGCACAAACTGGTGGCGCTATATAAATCCTGTATGGCAATAATAGACATAAGATGTTAATAGTAGTAAACGCTAATTTAAAATTTGCATCAGGTACCCGGGTAATGTAGTTAAATATGGCTTTTCATAATATATTAACTGTGGTCCAGAAATCTGGCTTTGTTCTTACCACCGCATCAGATAAAAAACTGAATCAGCAGACTGGATTTGTCCACAGATTAAAAAGTTTTGAGGATGTAGAACTAATTTGTCTCCGATTATTATACAATAAAAACCCTCTATTAATCATTTCACAAGTCTTCATTTTCCCTAAGCTGAATTCATGCTGCATTATTTTTTTCTATTTTTTTTCATGAGCACACATTTCAGTAAAATTTTCTTCTCATTGGATTTGACTTTTGCTGACATTTACAGAACATAATCTATTTTTATATCCAGACTGATTAGCAAATAAAGTAATCCAGGCTATTATGCATATTGTCTTAGCGCATTTCATTATCATAACGTCTGCTTCAGCTGCAGAGAAGACATGCAACCCACATCATTGTTTTACATTTTTATTTAATGGCACCATTCAAAATTCTTGTGACCTCTCATTGCATAGTATATAAAATACAAAAATATTTTACTTTGAAGTACAACCAATTCGATTTTTATGCATTCCATAGACCAAAGACTTCCTGCTATGGGAAATCATTATTTAACTCCACTGTGTATGGTATGGATAGTAAAAAACACATTATTTTTTTTTTACCAAGAAGGGGTTTAAGGTGTTGAGAACAAAGTCTATGACTTTCATGTATAACTATTTTAAATAATTATTTAAATATAATGTTCATGTAAAAGAGATCAACCTGATGAAAATAATCGTATTAATGCATGTTAAAAAATAACTAAACCTCCAAAAAAATTAATATATTACCATACCATAAATGTAGTCACTGCAATAATTTCCTTTTTTTTCAGGCTAAATACTGTATATTTTTTGAAATGTACCTGTTGATCCTAAGAGGTAGTATATATATTCTAAATCAGAAAAAAAGTTTAGGATAACAATTCATTCTCTCTCTCTCGCTCGCTCTCTCTCTCTCGGTATGATTATGTCTGTATTTTTGAATGTCAAAGCGGTACATTGTTTTGCATGGAAATTTGTTGTTTTATATTGTAGGCCTGTAATTCTTAGGAAATAACTCACTTAAATCTGTCCAAACAAGAGTCTAGTAGACATCCGGGTATGATAAAGTTTGAAACAATAAATCATAAATTAAAATATAACATAAAAATTTTATAAATAAAAATAATAAAAAAATAAAGAATAATAATAAATTTTATTCAACAATGTAATCAAACCAAAAACACTGAACTTTGTCCAAACAAGGGTGCAATAAGGGTGCAATATTAGTAGTCACTGTAATACTAGACACTGCATATTGGTTTAGTAAACATCCCGGATATGAAAAAATTTGAAACATGGGACACAAAGTCTAACGTCACAATCAGCAGAATGGAACCTGGTTTCCTTTCTGATTTTCTTTCCACTATCATCTCGCTTCAAATAACAAACCACGCACATCCTTGTAGGTGCTAGTGTTTTCTTGATTGGTGGGATGTAGTCCATGAAGTGATGACCAATCAGGCATTTCGGATTGACAACGCCAACAGCACGACGTCCAGCTCTATTCACAGCCCATGATGGTGTTTGGTGGTTCACAAAGATACATTCAGCAACTTTCCAAATGAAGTCAGAATGAATCACAAGCTTGTCACTCTTTTTTTTTTAGTAGAATGAAGGCATTCCACAAGCATTGCTCAAGATGCCTGAAGATCTTCTTGTAGTACTTCTTTTGCTGTTTCTTCATTGCTGGGTAGAATGTCATTGCTTGGTCGGCTCTGTCGACACCTCCCATGGTGTTATTGTAGTCTATCACTACTTGTGGCTTCATGATTTCTTTCCCACCTTTCGTGGGTACCATAACAGCAGAGGTATTATTGACTGTACTCATTAGGCACACATCTTTCTTGTCTCGCCATCGCAGTACCATCATTTTGCCTTTCTGCCAGGCAACCATTTCTCCAGTCTTCAGTTTCTTATTGCCAAACATTGTCAGAATGTCACGCCGAGTAGCCCTAACGGTTCCATAGGCATCTGTTTTGTTGAGGAAACTCATAAAGTTCAGGAGACGTATTAAAGTTGTCAGTTATGCAATAGCCCCGATTTAGCAATGGCTCAATAAGTGAAAGAACTGAAGATGTTGCCATTCTATGCCATTCTATAGTTGCTGTATTTTGGATTGAATTGTGTTAATTTTCCAGTGTACTGTATATGACTGAATTAGAAATGTAGCCAGTTGATGATTTGCATAGCATTTAGGATTTTACGCCAAATCGTGCTATCTTTGATGCAAAGTATTTTACCCAGCTGAGCCTTCCCTTGTAGGCCATTAGACTTTCATCTATGCTGATATCTCTTTCTGGCACATAGCTCAGTTGGAAAGTCTTTAGAATCATTTGAGATACTTCCCAAAGTTGCTTTAGTTTTGGTGCAGGATGAGTGGTTTCATCAAATTCTTTGTTGTTTTCTAAATGTAAATATTTCATGATCAGGGAAAATCTGTACTCTGACATGACCGTGCCAAAGAATGGAGTGGCAAGTAATTTATTAATTGTCCAATACCACTTCTGCAGGGGTTTCCCCACCCCTCCCCGAAGTATAATTAGGCCCAGAAATTTCCAAATGTCATCTTTGGTCACTGGTTCTCACTTTATGCTTCTTGAAAACTTCTGATGCATAGCAGCTAATTGTTGCTCTTTGTACCGTTTGTCTCAGTAACTATTTTTTCAATAACCTAATCGGTCAGAAATAATTGTAAGTATGCCAAGGGGTTGTCGTGTTCAATGTCTACTTTCATTCCAGATGCTCCAGTAAATGGGAATCTTGGGGGCGCTGCCTGATCCGTACCTTAGTCAATAGAGCACCAAGTTCGCACATCACTAAGCTCGGACACAGAATCGTTGTTGTCGTCACTTTCAGTGTCTGATGACGAATTTCCCCACGAATCACTATCGCTCAATTCTGCAAGTGATTCTAATTCACTACAGTATTGCTGTTTTCTAGCTGGTCTAAAACTGCTTTTGACCTAAAGGGATGCTTTTTGGATGCCATGGACATTTTTAAGTTTGCATGTAAGCAGAAAGAATTGTAAAAGTGCAGGCAGGGCACTGGACAAAGCACTAGCGACAAAACTGAGGTGAAATGGTTTGATGCAGTAATGTAATCTACAGATTACAATGTATTGAGTTTATGTTATGTTTTGAACTTTTTTTAATTTCCCGCCGGCTCCACCCCCATGCGTCGCAGCGCTCACAAGGAAAGAAACCCATGAGACAGATGCATTAGCTGGAGGACACGGCCAGAGGACACAGCAGGAGGACATCATAGGGACAAGGTAAGTAAATTAGAGGGATACTACAGTGTATCCCCGAGTGTGGCTCTGGGTTACCGCTTTTGGTACTGAAATTTAACCCTGAGCCACACTCGGAATTACTGCCAGGGAGGTTAATTTGCAAAATGAAAAATAAAGTTTTGCCTTAAGTTACACTTTCAAGCAGTCTTTTACAACCTTTTCAACACAGAGGAACTCTTAAAATAATATTCCAGCCTCAGGAAACCCCTACTAACAATTACTATATCTACAACTCAAGAAACATTAATGAGATGGTCACTGGGAAGAATAAATCCCTTATAGATAGCTAAAAAGATCAATAATGTCAGTGGGAACTTGTCAGTGGGAAGACATCTCTAAAAATAATTGTGAAAGGTACTGTATCTCCACTTCATATGGCATATGTTCTAACAAGGGATTAGACCATTGTGCATATATGTACATTGTATTATGTTTGGAGCGATTGGGAGTTTATATGCAGCAAATGATGTATATGCTTACACAAAAAAAAGTCTCTGAAAATCTGGCGAAATGACAAGAAAAAATAAATATATTTTACTACATGTAATGGAGTGGATTTACTAAATGTAATGGGTTGGATTTAATAAAAGTAAAGGCATGGATTTACTAAAGGCACATAGACTGAGCACTTTGCAACTGAAGTTGCTCCAGAGCTTGGTAAATGAGGGTGAGCTCTGCTGACTTCCATCATCCAATCATGTGCGAGCAAAAACAATGTTTTTTTTTTTTATTATTCCATGTGATTGGGTATTCTTTGTAACGTGAAGCTTTACCTCATTTACTAAGCTCTGGAGCAACTTTTTATTTGCTCTAAAGTAGAACTATAGGTAAAACTTTTTTTTACATTGTAGATAGAGTAGGGGAGGGCTATAACCGTTGTTTTTTACATCTGTTTCCCACTGGGGAGATTTACCTTCACTTCCTGTCCCTTAGCCAAAACAGTAAATGAGAGGAAATCCTTACAAATTAAAGGAATCCCTTGGGTTACCAGAACCAGTGTCTCCATTGGAAATGTTCTCCAATTTTACTTTTCTGGTGACAACCCCAAATTTTCGGACTTTCCTTTACTTTCAAAGGCAATGGTAAACAGGACAATTAGAGAGGGTGAATCTCCCTAACGGGGGCACAGACAGCAATACCCACCTGACAGGTGTTCTAATCCACCTCCACTCTATCCAAAGCTTTAAAAAAGTTTTTCCTTTAGTTATGCTTTAGGTAAATCGACCGCGATGAAATAAATATTTCCATATTTAAGTTTCTATGCACTACTGTTGAGAGAACTGATTTAAGAGAGCAGAGTCAAAATTGGATATTATATTTTTACATATACTGCATGCCTGGACCACTATTTAATTACCGCATGATTTTAATTATTTATTTTCTTTTGTGAATTGACTTTAACCCCTTTTGATGCTGTATTTAACAAAGGCATAGTGAATTGACAATTTCAGGAATGCATGCGATAAATAGGGAAAATGTGTCCGGACACCTAAATATCGCATGTGATCTGCTTTAGGCTGCATTCAAACCTGAGCGTTTAAAGCTCATAAAATGATTGTAAAACACCCAAAAAAAGCCTGAAAATCACCCAACAAGCAAAATCCTATTCATTTCAATGGCACCTGTTCACATCTGAGTGTAACGCCTGAAAAACGCCCAACAAGCAAAATCCTATTAATTTCAATGACACCTGTTCACATCTGAGTGTTTTGTCACCTGAAGCAAAATGCCTGAAAAACGCCTTTTTAGCCCAGGTTCACACTGAGCTGCAGGAATGAAGCTGTGTGATTTCACTCCTGAATGTCAGTCCCGATTTCAGCCGCAATTTCAAAAAGATCTGTGCACCGATGTCAATGTAAATCGCAGCCCGAAATTGCAAAAAGTAGTACAGAAATTACTTTTGAAATTGGTGCAGTGCCGCATATGCGGTGTCGCACCGATTAGGATGGTGCCATTGACGGCAATTGCCACCGAATTGACATGTGATTTGACATGTCAAATCACATGTCAAATCGCATGTCAAAATGCTCCTTCTTTGGGGCAGATTGCAGGCATTTTTCTGCTTTTTACATTGGTGACCTTTACAAAATCATGGCAAAAATGCGACAAAAATGCAGTAAAAATGCAGTAAAAACTTGCGATTTTGAAAGCCACAAACCTAGACCTGTTCACACCTAGACATTGTGTTCTCAGGCAGAAAGCTGCGCAATTTTTGCTGCGTTTTTGCTGTGATTTTGTACAGGTCAAAAGGTCACCATTATAAAAAGCAGAAAACGCCTTTAATCTGCCAAAAAAGAAGCTCCTGTACTTTTTTGAGCTTTAGGTGTTTTGCTTCAGATGACAAAACGCTCAGATGTGAACAGGGGCCATTGAAATTAATGGGATTTGTCTTGTTGGGCATTTTTAGAGCTGAGGCTTACAGCAGAAAAATGCACAAAAACGTCTAGGTGTGAACTGAGCCTTAGGTGTGAATGCAGACTTTAGTGAACAGAGCTTACTTACTTAGTGATACTTATGTTTACTTCAATCATCTAAGTATGAAAAAGAAGATTCCCTCATGCATGATTAGATATTTAAAGTGATCACAGGTTAGTCTTAGGGCCCTTTCACACAGCTCCATTAAAAAAATGTAATAGAAATGCATATGCACTTTTGGTGCATTTTTGATTAATTTTCCGATTGCTTGTCTCCCAGAATGCACCTGTGAAACATGAACATGTGATGCAAAAACTGCAGTGCATTTTGATGCGTTTTAATGCGATTTCCAATGATTTCAGTGGAGGTACATTTTGGTGCACTTTTTTAAACATGAACCAAAAATGCAGCATGCAAGACTTTTAAATATGCACCGCACCCACAGCACATTTGTGTGAAGGATTCCATATGATAAAGGGATACATTTTTCATTCACTTTTGTTCTGCTTTTTAAACACCAGGAGCACATCAAAAAATGATCAGTGTAAAAATAAGTTAAGCGAACACTAAAATAACTAAGGCAGGCCATACACTATGCAATTTTCTTTCCTTTAACCACAAGTGTAAGGAAAGAAAATTGCTCCATTTCCCCATCAACACAGTCAGTGTTGATGGGGGAATCCTTCCTGCAGGGTGTTGTGTTCTGCTGATGGGGAGCACAGGGATACAATGATCACTACTGGCATCTATAGCAGCCGGCAGTGACTAGGAAAAAAAACTGAAAGGCTGGTTGCACTGAAGTCCATCAGTGGATTGATTACAGTACAAAATTTTGATCCATCTATGATCGGCTTTAGATTACATTCCCTACCCCTCAGTAGAACCTACCACTAGTAAATAAACCCTTATGAGTAGGAAGGCCCTCAGTATGGCAGATAGCGTATCTTAAATGCTGTTAGTCATTAGGGCACAGCTTTTTGTAGTGGCTAGTTTACCCTCCCTCTAGTGGTTAAGCTACACATCTCTACATTTAAAGGATAATTAAATCCAAGAACAAAATCAATATTTTGCAGCTTACTTGTCCTTAGATGTGGTGGCTGGCTGCATTTTTTAACCTTTTTACAGGAATACTTGCTGATCTTGCCAGAATTGTCCATTCTTATGAACTTCACAGGATCCAAAAACAAACATAGCTTTATTTTGTAAACTACTAATCCCATCAGCCCCTATTTACTGAACAAAAACAAGGACAGACATGTTTGAAGCCCAGCCTGGGATGCAAGCAGGGCATTCTCCCTAGATACAGGGGAGGAGTGAGCAAAGTATCCCTAGGACAAAGCCTGGAAAAAAAAAAAGCAAATGCAGTCACCAAACAACCAAACATATGTGTATCTGTATATATCTATATAGATATACAATTACATGTAGGAGCAAGCATATAAAAATATGAACGTCAAGAAAAGAAATCTTGAACCTAACACTTAATAATAACTGATTGCTCGATATACTCTCCTTTATGGGAATTTATTAGACTAGTGCAGCCTTATGTTTGTGTAGTGCAGTTCACGTCCCAGTGTCAGACTGTGAGACACCATTAGATACTGCCCTCTTTCTTTAGTTAGGGCTTATAACTGACATAATCCTCCCTTTTCAGAAGGATAAAATTGTCAATAATAAAACATTCAGTTTTCTTTAACCACTTCCCACCCGGCCAATGTACATAAACGGCCGGGTAGGTGCTCTCTCCTTCTGAGTAGACATTCAGGAACGTCCCTCAGAAGGAGAGAAATCGCGCATGCGTGGGCACGCGCAGCGGCGCCATCCCGATTCGCTCGTGTCACCCGGACACAGCACATCTCCGATCGGCAGGAGGGCTCTGTGATTGGCCCTCTTGATCACATGATGGGCGTGTCCAATCACAGCCATCATGTGATGTAAACACAGAGCCGGTTTCTAGGCAATTGGCTCTCTTCTCCTCACACAGAAGTTGTCAGTGAGGAGAGGAGAGGGTATCGCTGCAGCCAGCTGGTGATCAGTGAGTATGAGCTGTTTTTTACAGCTTTTTACTCACTGATCACCAACCTAGTGTCACCACACAATGTAAAACACACATGTCTCCACACAATGTCCCCAAAATACATGTCCCCAAAACACATGTCCCCAAAACACATATCCCCAAAATACATGTCCCCAAATAATAAAAACACCTGTCCCCCACATATGTCCCACTAAAATCACATGTCCAAATGATTATCTGCACACATATGTCCGTGATCACCTGTGCACATCTGTACATGATCATTTGCGTACATCTGTCCGTGATCACACAAACCAATTATTATACACTTAACAGAATTTTTTACCAAAAACATGTAGCAGAATAAATTTCGGTTTAAATTTATGACAAAATTCGATTTTATTGGATTTCTTTTAAAACAGAAAGAAGAAAATAATGTTTTTTTTTTCCAAATTTCCGCTCTTTTTTCGCTTATATCGCAAAACATAAAAAACAGGGTCATGAATCAATACCACCAGAAGAAAGCTCTATTTGTGCGAACAAAATTATAAAAATTTCATTTGGGTACAGCGTAGCATGACCGCGCAATTGTCAGTGAAAGTGCGAGAGCGCTGAAAGCTGAAAATTGGTCTGGGAAGGAAGGGGGTGAAAGTGCACAGTATTGTAGTGGTTAATGTAATTATTGTATTGTATTTTTTTTTGTGTATTTATTTTATTGCATCTGTTATCAATGCTAATCCCAGGCAGAACATAAGACAACATGCACAGCGCCTGTAAAGCGCTGCTAAAACTAGCAACGATTTACCGCTAGCGCTCGGGCGGTCTGAGTGTGAAAGCAGCCCAAAGTATGATGTCTGCTCTGAAGCAGGGCCATCTTAATAGCATCATGGGCCCCTGGGCAAAGTAATGCTCTGGGGCCCCTACTATGGAGGCAGCACAGTTAAACAGACATCAAGTAGGTAGGAGGCAGACAAGCGGAGCATCCCCTTTTTGGTGGAGCTCCGCATTAACTATATAAACAATTATTCTGTACAGCAAAGAATCAGTGGGAACATACTATATACATAAAGTAACAAAGCTGTCCTGTGCATATAATATATCTGCTAGATTGATGCCTCCCCAGCACTCTGGCCCCTCTATACCCTAGATATCCCCCCCAGCACTCCGACCCCTCTACATCCCAGATATCCCCCCAGCACTCTGACCCCTCTACATCCCAGATATCCCCCCAGCACTCTGACCCCTCTACACCTCAGATATCCCCCCAGCACTCTGACACCTCTACATCCCAGATATCCCCCCAGCACTCTGACCCCTCTACACGCCAGATATTCCCCCAGCACTCTGACCCCTCTACATCTCAGATATTCCCTCAGCACTGTTACCATATACTGTAAGATACCCTTTGTACTGTGACCCCACTACATCCCTGATACCCCCTACACTGTGGCCTCTCTACATCCCTGATACCTCTAGCACTATAGCCACCCAAGATACCCCAAGCATTGCTACCCCCTATACACCCCCGATCCCCCCTCAGCATTGTTTTCCCCCATACACCCTTGATATCCCCCAGCACCATTATTACATTCATGTAGTACCCCCTTTTCCAGTGGAGATACAGTGCATGTAAACTTTTGGCTATGTGCTCACCTCCAGCACTGGACTCACCTATACCAATCAAGCAGGCAGAAGGAGGGGCGGAGGAGGGAGAATCCCTCTGGGCATTCCAAGCTCTTCGGTGCAAACAGTGCTGGACAGCTGGGCTCACCATGACACCATTCACAATGCTACTTCTGCAGGTGGGCTCTCAGTGCTGCCGACTACCTGCCGAATAGGTATCGTTCTGCACAGCACGGCGCACAAGCCTGCCTCCCCTGTGTATCCATCACTCTCAGTGCCATCATGGGGCCCCCAATTTTGGGACAGCGTGAGCTCAAGGACCAGCTGCTTTGGGGAAAGCGCCCAGGTGTGCCTATTCATTAAGAAAGCCCTGCTCTCACAGGGAGCGAATGCAAGTAAATAATCGAAATCCCAGTAATTCATACGAAGTATGTCTACTATATTATCAACAATTCAGTTGAGATCCAGGTTATTGCAAATTCCAGTAGGTGACTGGTTCTCTTTAGCCTAAAACTAATATTCTTCTAGTTAGTCTTTTTGTGTTATATATCATTTAAATTCCCTGACCTCATTTACATTCTTTTTCTGAAGACATATATTTCACAGCAAAATGTTAAATCTAAATGTCAGAATCACATCAAACTTTAAACCATCTACACTGCATTTGTTGTTACTCTGTTCATTAGGATTTATACGTGCATCACTTAATTGAGTTGAAGGAGATTTTATTGATATGTGCTTTCTGCAATCTGCTGATCTCCCTGAGGCTGGTGATTGCATGGCTTGCCAGAATAAAGGATGAAAAAATAAGAAAGATTATGGGAATGTATCAATCCATTACAATAATCTGCTTTTCACTAAGTACACCCCAAGGAACAAATAAACCCACTGAATACTTGAAAAGGTTTATGCGTTTAGCATACAAAATGGGTAAAGAAAAAGCAGAACATTACAAAATTCAATTTTCACAGTAGATTCAAGTTATATAATTCTATTAGACATTAAGAGATACACATATACTGTACTAATTTACTTGAGATGGGTGAACTTTAAAAAACAAAACACTCTGGTAGTCTTCTTAAAACAAAATTGCAGGCCTGTTCTTGAGGTTTTGAGACTATTGTAAGTTTTTTTTATCTATTTTTAATATTCAACAAAAACAGTGTTAATAGTCTTCATGTTAACTTACAGCTAGGCACCTTGGATATACTGCTTGGGTTGACATTTCTACAGCAACAAGGTTGCAGAGACACAAGCAACCTCCTGTATTAGTCCATAGGAAGAAAAGCATTGGGCCGGACTTAGGGCTCATTCAGACAGGAGATCAGACTTATCTTATGATCTAAGCCGCTGTCTGCTTCATGTGAATCCAGTGGATTCACACTCTGCAGGCAAAACTTCAGATCATGAGTCTGATCACCCATCTGAATGAGCCCTTTAAAGGCAACAGTCCATAGATGCCCTAAGAAAGTGCTACACCTTCAATGTAATATTCCGCCCTCCTGGTTTCAATGGAAATTGTTATACATGTATCATATATTGAGTGGCCTCATAGAAGTTCAAGAGCATGCTGGAAAGCTTTTTTTTTTTAAGGAAGGCTAATGCAACAACATTAAATTGTAGGTACCTAATCATATACATTTTCAAATCTAAGTAATAAGTATAACATGTATTGGAAATGCAAACTAAATGAACTATAACAGCACAATGCAAAAGTGAACTTAAAGTATATGTAAATTCAAAATCCTTTTTTTAGGTTTATATAGAGAGACTTGCCTTTTACTGCTATCAAAGGCTCCGTTAGAGAGATTTGGCATAATTTCCGGTCTAGAGACAATGTTTTACCAAACAGGAAGAGAGGAAAAGCCTCCAATAGGTACATACAAAGAAATAAATCTCTGACTATGGCTTTAGTTTTTCTCTAATCTGATTTAAAAAAAAATGTATTTTCTTTATCAATATATGTCTGGTTTCCTGTTTGAGAGTTCCCCTCACTTCCTGTCTGGTAAAAAAAAAAAATGTTGTTGGCAAGACAGGAAGTAAGGGGAAAGCTCCCTGAGGTGACCCTGGATAGCATTAAAATTCCAACAGGGCTTCTAGCTCTTTTCTATTCTATGCAAAACCAAGAAAAAACTTTTTGGCTGGCTTACACCTTAACCTGCTGAAGCCCAGGTAAATAAAATAAAAAAACTACCCTTGCAGTGATGCTCCCCCTGCATTGCAAAGGTCAAAACAAGTAAACACAAAATGCAATTTGTAAATGAAGGTGTTTATTATTAAAGGTGAAAATGAAAAAAAATCAAATGCCCTTGTGATTGCACCCCTCACCTTTTTGCAGTGTCCTGGAGGAATTTTGGCCCACTCATCTTTGCAGAATTGTCCTAATTCAGTTACATTAGAGGGTTTTCGAGCATGAACGGTCTTGTTTTTCTGATGCTTTCAACCTTTGCAATGCGGAGGGGTCCCTGTTGCAAGGGTAGTTTTTCAGTTCTCTGGAGTTCAGCTTTAAGGTACACCTGTCATGAAAGCAGCACAGAGACAGCCATTGCTGGCCTCTTTTTAAAAAATCTGTACTGGGTTTGTCTGTCTGTCTTAAATACTTTTTGAGTCACAGACCCAGTAAAAGCATGTTGTAAATACAGCAAATGTCAAAAAAGTATTGTAATGCCTTTTCTCCATAATTGTTCATGGCCTGTGACCCTGTAAGCATGGTAGTTACTGCATCAGCAGGTCAGACAGTTAACTAATATTTAGCAACCTACATTCTCTCATGATGGGTGAACATTCAGGAGGCTGGTTTACTAAAGGGGTAATTAACACCCGGATTTGTAGAGCAGATTTACTAAAGCAAGGGTAGGCCATGGCACTCCAGTTGTTCTAAAACTAAAAAACCCATGAGGCATTGCAAGACTGACAGCAACAGGCGTGACTCTTAAATACGGAGGCACGATGTGATCTGTAGTTTCACCACAGCTGGAGTACCAAGGTTGCCTACCCATCTACTAAAGGATTTTAGAATGTTCATACCTTAAAGTGGGTCAATAATCACTTTAATCATTCATTCATGTGCAGATCAATCAAGTAAATTATCCATAACTGGAAAATTGAAGTAAATCTTCATACATTTTATTGTGTGAACATTCTCAAATCCCTGAGTAAATCAGCCTGCGAGTGAATACTTAAAATACTCATTCATTTTAGACAATTTTTAAACATAGAAATTTCCCCTGAACCCAATATATGAATAAGAGTCATGGCCCGTACACACGATCCGAATATCGTACGAAAGCGATCGTCCAAGGAAGGATCGTACAATTTTCGGATCGTGTGTACACTACTTCCGACAGCCGATCACGACCGTTCATCCGATATTATTCGATCAGACATGTATGGAAATTTTACTCGTACGATTCCAGATCATACGATTTTCGTTTAGTCAGTATGGTTGTCGTCCGAAAATACAATACAAATACATTACAACACATGACATCACTTCCGATTTTTTTTCCTATCGTACGAGAATTTTCGTGACTTTATTAGCTATTTAATTTCTACTTGCGATTATTAACCGAAAAAACGGTCGTACAAGCGGTCGTACGATATTCGGATCGTGTGTACGGGGCATTAGACTGAAAATTGTTTTTATAGTGAATGAAATGTAAACAGTGCTCCTTTTTTGGTCAGAAATTACTTATGTGCTAAAAGCTCTACTTTTTAAATTAGCTCTTTGAAATTGTTTTCCTTAAAGACCAATAAAGTCTTACTTTTTTTATTGGTTATGCAGTCAGGTTGCATAACAAGAAATTAATCTGGCTTTTTTTATGTGTGATTGAAAGGGATTTGAATGTGTGGAAGTGAGTTATGTAAAATCTGTGAGGTTAAAAGTTTAAAAGAATATATGTTTTTGGTCTTTCAAATACATCAATGCATGTTAATGCTTTAGATCTCTACCTTTAAAATCCTCAACGCACATGGCGCAGCCATATTTGATTATTACAAGTTCTACTTCCTGTTTAGTAATACAGCAGTGTCTCCTTTTTGAGTGCCTGTCTATTTGTTGGGTATGGCAGAAAACAATGCACTCTATTGGGTTGATTTATTAAAACTGCAGAGTGCAAAATCTGTTGCAGCTATGCATAGGAACCAATCAGCTTCCATGTTTTTTTGTCAAAGCTTGATTGAACTAGCTGATTGGCTACCATGAACAGCTACCATGAAATGGCCGCCAAGAGCGACCTCTCAGGACTCTGCATCGGTGCCAATTGAGAGCCTGATCGCGTGAGCACCATGTAGATAACTCAGTAGATAAAATATTATTATTATTCACATTATTCAATATCTACCTTCAGAGATCAGACACATGTATTACATTTTGCAACTATTTATATAGTTTCAATCAGTGGCGGCTGATATAAAGAGTTGCAAACAGTAATATTACATGTGTCTGATCTCTCAAGGTAGATATCGAATAATGTGAATAATAATATTTTATCCACTGAGTTTGTACTCAAAGTGCTAGTGCTCCAGCGAACTTCTCATCAAAATGTTAAAAATAATGCAAATAAAAATAATATTCTTATGTCTTATTACAATGCAACAATAAAATAATACCCTTAATGGGTATTGGAACCAAAAACACCAGTGCTGCAAATAATGCAAAAATGTGCAAAAAAATTTGCAGATAAGCAAAAATAGGTTAAACATTAATCAGTACAGTGAGAAAAAACAATACAATTTGGTGATTTGATTTTCATATAATAGTGGCCATTACAGAACAAAATCATTGTGTCCAGTGATATCCATTGTGCAAATGTCATCACATTCCTCAGTGATGTGATCACTCTCCCTTGCACCTCAATCCACACTGTGTGTGCTAGCAGCTCACCTCATTCCCTAGACCAGAAGGTCTAAAAGCATTTAGGGTGTAAGAAATTCCTCTCCATTGGTGACTATATCATTTCCTTTCTTCCAATCAGCAATGTGATGGTATATGGGTCTGTCTTCACTCTCTCCCATTATCCACTCTCCTCTCCTCCAGTGGGTGTTATGGTTATACAAGAAACCAAATCCTCATTGTGAAGTATTCCAATTAAAATGTATTATATAAAAAACATAGTAACTCACATTTAAAATCGATTACAACAGCATCAGAAACCATGAATTTCCGTGATCGGCCGAAAACCGTAAGTAATGTACCCAACTCCTTCCCAACTAGTTGCATCACAGCCCACATCAGGGCCCCTAAGATAGGAAAAATGTTCCTCTGCTTTAGGGGTGAATTCAAGCTCTGCGTGTTATGTAAAACAATATATGCAATATTTCATACGACATCTGAGTCAACGAGAATCCTTCTGGATATATGAGACAAAAGTTTCAGTTCCGGAAGGCTTAAACGTCAAATGTGATTGTCCAATAGGCAACTGGAAGAAATTAGAAAAAGAAAACAGGACATGAAGTATGATTGAGAGAAAAAAGACTGAACTGTAATCCAATCTCAGTCTCAGATTCAGTCTCCCATTGCCCGTAAACCCTAAGGGGTCTTAGAGTGGGGAGAGACATCCTGGCCAGGAGAGTAGGGAATGCCATGTCTCTTCTCCAGCCGCAGTACCCCCAAATGAACATTATTCTTGAATACAAATTTGAAGTTGAAAGGGAAAAGCCACCAGTAGTTGATGTTCTTTTGAGAAAGGGCCGTCAAGAGGGGTTTGAAAGATCTCCGCCTTTGAATAGTGGAGGGAGAAAGATCAGCGGAAACCTGGATAGGATAACCTTCATCAATTGTTTTTTTTAACAACCTCTGGGAAGGCCATCCTGGCGAGGTGGTTAGAGGGCCCTATGGGCTCGATCAAGTTCCAATCTGTGTTATGGAATATCAGGGATAAGTTCCTGGATAAATGCCTGTACTGTTTCTGGAAACAAAAAAGAATAAAGGAGGCTTGTTCAAAATAATTAGGTAGGTGAGGTTCTGCTAGGATATTGCATGTTCAGCCCCTGACCACGTATATATAAAAAAGAAGAAGTATCTCCAAAGAGGGAGACAAGAAAGTAGGGCTTATTGAACAACAGTATCAATTGCAGAAAGAGTCAAGTGACCGTGTATCTTAAATAATCTGTTAAATTTATTGAAAAATATTCTAACAGTTGCCATGTACCTAATTAAATATTTCGACAATAATACCAATAGAAAAAACACAATCCATACTACATATAAAAGTCACCGTGCTGGCAAAGACTTTCCAGAACAGGTGGCTGAGGACAACGGGGGGACAGAACGACATGTAACAAAACAATACAAAAAACACCGTACGGATGCCAGAGGAACATTCATGGCAGGCCTACCATTAGCTGAAATCAGCGTTTTACTCGCATATTCTAATGAGTGAAGAAGGGAAAATGGTCCCACTAATGATATGGCGGGCTGTCACGAATGCCCCCTGGGGGCTCGAGCCTATTGTGGGGGAAAGGTAGAGGAGAAGAGGGAAGGGGGGAGCATCACTCTACAGGTTGGCTATACGTTTGCTTTTCCTCAATATAGCAAAATGGTATGCATTTTCATAAAGAGCAAGTTGCAGAAGTCAGTGATTGCTGGCCAAATGAAAATCCTGTGGGCTGGTATGACTAGTTGCCGCTGTTCAAGTAAATAGTTGTATATAAATTAAAGATTGGAATACCAACTGAAATGTCAATAGGCAAAAAAATCCCAGTGCAACTTTCAACAGAATTCCACTCAATTAGGGTATCGGTTATCAAACACGCTAAGTTTTGCAAAATTGCATTTGGTTATGGGCACTTTCACCATACTTTACCCGTCCTGTGGGGATAGGTGGTCATTAGTCCCGAGCTGCAAACAGCCTGCGGGGCTTTTCCAATGTCTGTGTGCAGCGTGTCAAGCCGCCGTGTTGTGGACGGCGTTGTGCCGTATCGATGTATTTGTTCCCTCGAGGCACTGCTCGTCCACTCGTCTCGGGGTGCTGCTGCGGGTATGTTGGTGATAGTTGCGTTTCTCCATGCCCAGGGATCTATGTCCTTGTAGATATTACGTGCTTGATGTGGATAGCAAGAGTGTTTTCTCCTCTCTCCTTTCAGAAGTTTGCCGGCTCGTGCACTCAAACGGGGGATTGCGTCATGTCCTCAGAGCATGGCGTCCGTACCTGTGATGACGTCGACGCGTTTCACAACGGGGGAAGTGTGTGTAGCTTCTTCTGTACTGTTTCTGGAATATTCTTTATTTCTTCCAGGACCACCCTAATTCTACATTTATACCTTCTGGATCTATTTTCCAGATTGTCAATTTTTGCAAGGGCCATCTCTAGCTTATTATTATGAAGGTCCTGTATGTGGTCAGTGTTCTGGTTATCTCTAGCAACTGTAGCGTCCAGTTTAAGTTCAATGGCTTCCATGCAGGAGCCCAGATTTTGAATGTCTGCTTTGATATCATTAGTACCGCTTTATGATTTACTGCTGTTCAGGGGCTCTGGGCTTCAGCAAAATGGCAGCCTCCAGCAAGAAGAAACAGGAGAAATGCTGGAGGCAATTTACAGTACACACCAATTTTGGTAGCATAAGTATTAATGTGAAATGTATGTATGTATGATAAAAACATTATGTTTTATCAAGTTGTTATGGGTAAAGTTCCGCTCTAATATAAAAAGACATCTGCCTTTAGAACCACTTTAACGTTCATGTATAGCCCAAACTTTTTTTACTTTAGGATAGTGTGGGGGAAAGGATAGCACCACTTTCAGGTTTGTATTGCTGTTTGTTTCCCTGCTACGGAGATTCACCCCCTCTATTTGTACTCGTAGCTTCTTTCACCAAGACACAAAGTGATGATAAATCCATAATATTTCAGCTGTGACTAGAACAAGAGGTAAGAGAAGTTTTCTGATAGGGATATCTGTTCTTGGGTCTCTAATACCGCGTACACACGAGTGGATTTTCCATCGGAAAAATCTTGGATGGTTTTTCCGATGGAATTCCGCTCAAGCTTGGCTTGCATACACACGGTCACACAAAAGTTCGCTGAAATTTCGACCGTCAAGAACGCGGTGACATACAACACTATGACGAGCCAAGAAAATTAAGTTCAATGCTTCCGAGCATGCATCGAATTGTTTCCGAGCATGCATAGGAATTTTGAGTGTCGGAATTGGTACAGACGATTGGAATTTCCGATCAAAACTATTTCCGACCGAAAAATTGAGAACCTGCTGTCAATCTTTTGCTGGCTGGAATTCGCCAGCAAAAGTCCGATGGAGCATACACACGGTCGCATTTTCCGAACAAAAGCTCTCATCGGACTTTTGCTGGCGGACTTTTAGGTGGCGGATCATGTGTATGCGGCATAAGAGCGTAATTCCCCCAATAATATAGTTACTTCCTGCTGTGTTTTCAGGACAGGAATGAGACACAGACAGTAAGACACAGCAAAACATAATATAAGTGCTCTGTCCAAAACAAAAAAAAGCAGGACAGTTTTTAAGTGCATTTTTATATATTTTTTAAAATCTGAGTGCTTTCTCCATCTCCAAATACCCCCCCCCCCCCCAGTCATTGATGTAAGCAGAGAGCCGTGACACATGGATGGTGAAAATCAGAGGTGTCTTTGATGTGTGGTCTGTTATTACCAATCTGGCTTCACTTGTCTTATGCTGTGTGAGAGGCAGGCTAGTGAGTACCACTGAGTGTCAGGGGACACACTGGTGACCACTAATTGTGCATCAGTGAATTGTTTACAAGCTGAATCGATCACATTTGGCAGTAATTTCTGTAAGCACTAGCAATGTAAAATGTTGCTTTAAAAGATTGCTTCTTTGAAACTTTCCCTTGCATTTTTCTACCAACACTTTACCCCCAGAGAAGCTTGTGTGCTTATTGATAAGTGCCAAAGGTCAAATAATCCAATATTCTATGTTTCTGATAATGCGGCTTTCTGGAGCAGTGAAAATGTTATCCACCAAACTTTCTGCTCCCAATTACTCTACATCAAAGTTTATCTTTAAGATGAGCAGCTGCGTCTTAAGATAAGTTCTCAAAGCAAATGCTGCTGACAGTGAATGAAAAGATAAAGCTAGTATTTGCATCAGGTGAAGTGTTCTATTGTTTATTTTGCATCTGTAGAGATGCAGGTCTAGATAGTAGATATATCTTTCATTACATAGGCACAATGAATAGGAAATGGGATCATACACCCTTTTAATTATAATATTTGGCTGTTAATATAAATACCGCAAGCCATTCCCATTACATCCTAGCTTAACTGATCCAAATATGTACAACTACCTTCAGAACAATCATTTAATAATCTCACGACATGTTAGATAATTGCTGAACAGTTTGATGAATTTACTTGCAATTGTTTTTCCTAGCAGCTCAAAATATATTCTTTTGTTTTATGGATCCCTTCTTTTCAATATTTTGTGCAACCCATAAGCTTCAAACAGCAGATTGTAGACTCGATATCAAGTTCCCTTTTTAGGCTATGTAGATAATGCCGCTCAGTTCAAATAAAGCCTCTGCTGAAGTCCCATGGGAAATTGATATTGCTCAGGTTGTCGTCTTCTTGTTGGTTCCCTGAATTGATCAGTGCTTCCACTTGCTAAATCCTATGTCACTACTGTGTCCTGCTGTGACGTGGTGGAAGGAACCACTGTGCACTGGAAGTGTTGGTTTCCCAGAAGACTTTAGCTGATGATTTTTACTTGAATGTAGCAGTGTTCTAGTAGGGCAGGCAGTTGGGAATTTTTTTTTTTTACTGATGTCATCACTTTAACCACTTAAGGAGCGCCTCATGCACATGTACGTCGGCAGAATGTCACGGCTGGGCACAAGCACGTACAGGTACGTTGCTCTTTAAGAGCCCAGCCGTGGGTCGCTCCGTGACCATGGCCACGGGACCCGCAGACCCGATTGCTGCCAGTGTCCCGCAATCGGTTCAAAGAGCTGAAGAACGGGGAGAGGTAAGTGTAAACAAACCTCTCCCTGGGCTTCCTAGTGAGGCTGTCACTGATCTTCTGTTCCCTGTCATAGGGAAAGACAATCAGTGATGTCACACGCCAAGCCACGCCCCTACAGTAAAAAAAAAACACATAGGTCACACTTAACCCCTACAGTGGTTAACCCCTTCACTGCCAGTGACATTTTTACAGTAATCAATGCATTTTTAATCGCACTGATAACTGTATTAATGCCAATGGTCCCGAAAATGTGTCAAAATTGTCCGATGTGTCCGCCATAATGTCTCAGACACAATAAAAATCGCTGATCGCCGCCATTACTAGTAAAAAAATAATTATTAATAAAAATGCCGTAAAACTATCCACTATTTTGTAGACGCTATAACTTTTGCGCAAACCAATTAATAAACACTTATTGCCATTTTTTTGCCAAAAATATGTAAAAGAATACGTATCGGCCTAAACTGAGAAAAAAATTTTTTTTTATATATTTTTTGGGGATATTTATTATAGCAAAAAGTAAAAGATATTGCATTTTTTTCTAAATTGTCGCTCTATTTTTGTTCATAGCGCAAAAAATAAAAACCGCAGAGGTGATCAAATGCCACCAAAAGAAAGCTCTATTTGTGGGAAAAAAAGGACGCCAATTTTGTTTGGGATCCACGTCGCACGACCGTGCAATTGTCAGTTAAAACAACAGAGTGCCGAATCGCAAAAAGGGGCCTGGTCCTTTAGCTGCAAATTGGTCCGGGGCTTAGAAGGATAAGCTAATTTCTATTTAAATGATAAAGAAAATCTTATAGATACAGTTGCCTGTATTTAAAAACACAAGCCTATGCACACTAAAGAATTCTTTCTGACTGTTATTGTATTCACTTAAATTACCATGAAACTCCTCAGTTAAAAACATTCCCAATTATTATTTCAAATGTAAGCCTATCCACTGTGAGGAACACTTTTGGTTTCCACCATGATGAATGATGATATTAGAAACAAGGTAAGGTGTTCTATAAGTGCCTAAAAGCTTCAACAGCTTTAACATACTTTACATGCTTTATCTTCTCTTATTAGAGATAACAGATTTGAATACCAGATAGAGAGCTCTGTATTTCTCTATCACTCCCTGCTTAAAGCTGAAATTGTCAAACAGCTAAATTCACAATTGAAACATAGATATGGAAGGCCTTTTACCTGCAAAGGATTTGTATTCCCATTCTTCTAATTATGAGACTTAGTCAATTCATGGTGCAAATTTCTTTCTTAGGTTGAAGGAAAGGAATTTGCACGATTCCCCCATCAACACAGACAGCAATTGTCTTCTCCTGGTGGGGTTAAGGGAGGTCATCCCTGCCAGGAGAAGGCATTGATTATCCCTAGCGGCTATAACAGCCGCTAGCCATAATTTCAAGAGAATCTGGCAGGCTGGTTGTACCCAAGTTGGTAGATCAATCAACTTGGTACAATTGTCCTGCCCATTAACAATTTGAATCTCGGCAGGTTCCTGCTGAACCAGCTGAGATTTGAACCATATATGGCTGGCCTTAGACAGCCCTACCAAACAAAAATAGTCAGGTTGATGACCTGACATTTCTCTACTGCAGTTAAATTATCAACTGCAATTGCACTTTGCACTGCCCCTGGGGCAAGCAAAGGAGGGGCAAGAAAGCACTTAAGCACTTGACCTCCATTAGGTTTTACCCCCTCCATGACCAGGTCATTTTTTGCTATTCAGCACTATGCTACTTTAACTGAAAATTATGTTATTATGCAACACTGTACACAAATTAAAAATGTAAACAATGAAATGTATCTAATTGTTTCACACAGTTGAGATTTTTTTGGGTGGTATCACCCCCGGGCTTTTTTATTTATAAATTAAAAAAGACCAACATTTTTGAAAAAAAAACAAAAACAATATTTTCTACTTTCTGTTATAAAACATATCTTATCAAATCAAATTTCTTCATAAATTAACAACA
>CM053026.1:559347903-559366861 GCA_028564925.1 Lithobates sylvaticus
AAATGCAATTTGTAAATGAAGGTGTTTATTATTAAAGGTGAAAAAAAATCCAAACCATCATGGCCCTGTGTGAAAAAGTGATTGCCCCCTAAACCTAATAACTGGTTGGGCCACCCTTAGCAGCAACAACTGCAACCAAGCGTTTGCGATAACGTGCAATGAGGCTTTTACAGCGTCCTGGAGGAATTTTGGCCCACTCATCTTTGCAGAATTGTCCTAATTCAGTTACATTAGAGGGTTTTCGAGCATGAACGGCCTTTTTAAGGTCATACCACAACATCTCAATAGGATTCAGGTCAGGACTTTGGCTAGGCCACTCCAAAGTCTTCATTTTGTTTTTCTTCAGCCATTCGGTGGTGGACTTGCTGGTGTGTTTAGGATCATTGTCCTGCTGCAGAACCCAAGTTCGTTTCAGCTTGAGTACACGAACAGATGGTCGGACATTCTCCTTCAGGATCTCTTGGTAGACAGCAGAATTCATAGTTCCTTTTATCATGGCAAGTCTTCCAGGTCCTGAAGCAGCAAAACAGCCCCAGACCATCACACTACCACCACCATATTTTACTGTTGGTATAATGTTCTTTTTCTGAAATGCAGTGTTCCTTCTACGCCAGATATACTTGGACACACACCTTCCAAAGAGTTCCACTTTTGTCTCATCGGTCCACAGAATGTTGTCCCAAAAGTCTTGGGGATCATCAAGATGTGTTGTGGAGAAATTGAGACGAGCTTTGATGTTCTTTTTGCTCAGCAGTGGTTTTCTCCTTGGAACTCTGCCATGCAGGCCATTTTTGCCCAGTCTTTTCCTGATGGTGGAGGCATGAACGCTGACCTTAACTGAGGCAAGTGAGGCCTGCAGTTCCTTGGACGTTGTTGTGGGGTCTTTTGTGACCTCTTGGATGAGTCGTCGCTGCGCTCTTGGGGTAATTTTGGGTAGCCGGCCACTCCTGGGAAGGTTCACCACTGTTCCATGTCTTCGCCATTTGTGGATAATGGCTCTCACTGTGGTTCGCTGGATTCCCAAAGCTTTGGAAATGGCTTTATAACCCTTTCCAGACTGATAGATCTCAATTACTTTCTTTCTCAATTGTTCCTGAATTTCTTTGGGTCTCGGCATGATGTGTAGCTTTTAAGGATCTTCTGGTGGACCTTACTGTGTCAAGCAGCTCCTATTTAAGTGATGCCTTGATTGTGAACAGGTGTGGCAATAATCAGGCCTGGGTGTGGCTAGAGAAATTGAACTCATGTGTGGACAACCACAGTTATAGTATGTTTTAACAAGGGGGGCAATCACTTTTTCACACAGGGCCATGATGGTTTGGATTTTTTTTCACCTTTAATAATAAACACCTTCATTTACAAATTGCATTTTGTGTTTACTTGTGTTGTCCTTGACTATTGTTTAAATTGGTTTGATGTTCCGAAACACTTAAGTGTGACAAACATGCAAAGGAACAGGAAATGAGGAAGGGGGCAAACACCTTTTCACACCACTGTATGTATACATGGACAAACTCAAGATAAGCAGATGTGGTTAAGGATGTCACAGGCTTTACATGTCCAAAGACAAAGGTGTAATAAGAAAAAGTGATGTAAAAGTGCAACAAAAATAACCTATATGCAATGATTTTTTATTCATCTGAATGCTTAAAAATGATAATTGGTTTATCTGGGAAACTTCAAGCTAAACAAATATTGCCTGAATACAGGAGCCATGTGTACTTTTATATAGCCCTTGCTGGTGGCCACTTTATGCCACAGAAGCCGATCATCCTGGGCATTCTTAACACTGGATAACAGCTTATCTCTCTCCTCAGCCATTGACTGACAGGCCTGCCAGAGGAAATTGGAGAAAGCGAGTTGTTGGACAGCTTTGGCCAGATTTTTAGCTCTGCCCACTGATACAGAAGGGATTGGGGAGTGGGCAGCCAGGTCTGGGCATATAAGGGGGAGATAAGTGATTGACCGGAGGGCTGCCGGGAGCCCATGGAGAAAGAGGAACAATACAGAGCAGTACAGAGAGGATTAAGTTTGGGGGAGATAACTGAAGAGCAGGTTTCAAAGCAGCTGTGATGTGTGTGTTAAGCGAGATAGCAGTAAAGACCAAGTGCTAAGGACAGTCTGCCAGGCTCCAGAGGGGTGATGCTGATCCAGAAGGCCTTTTGGATTTCAGTTACAGCCACAGGCTTGAGAGGGGAAGCCTAGGGCAATGTGGGCTACCTCTCACCTGGCTTTTAGAGATGTGTAAGAAACATGGAAGCAACAAGGAAAGGAGTGGCCTTTGTTGTGAATGCCACTTTCCACATGATTGAGACAGTGTTCATGAGATTGATTGCCATTAGGAGGATATCTGTGAAGTACTGGTGTGGTGAGAGGCCAGGAGAACCCTTATATATAGTGAACTCGTTGCTGTCACTGGTGTTCTGTCTAAGAGGACTGCATTGCCCTTCCTTTACATGTGGATTACAAGTACACTTGTGTGACAGACCTAACTGGGACAGGGGTATTTGGAGGGGACTGTACCGTAGCCTTTTGCCTTCTGGCTATGGGCCCTGTCATTTAAGGGAGCTACGAGCATTCAGGAAGATGTCCCGTTATATAATGCAAGATGACATGTTATTACCACATTTAGCAGAGAAGGAAGCCGTGATGGTCTCTGCCAACTTGAAACTCAGTGAGAACATGGATGTGAAAAGAAAGCTGGTTAATGAGATTTGGACATCCCTGGCTCTTCTTGAATGCTGGGGAACTGTTGCCCAACTGTCTGGGGTGGGGAATTTCTGTGTCTGCTGATAAGACTTCTCTAGGTGTCTTGCTGTTATTTAGATTATTGTTTAATTAGATAACTGTTATTTGGATTGCTGTTTGATGTTTGCAATATTCATGTGGTGACTGCCCCTGTTTTTGAAGTGTAAAAAAAAAAAAACAGTATTTCTGTTTAATGAAGGTGTTTCTTTGATTTTTACCTTAATATCTTGTCTTTGAATGATGCTTGGGCTAAAGGGCTGGTATTAGCTATTGGTCTACTGGAAGGCTTTGGTGGGCAGGAGGCACTGTTTGGCAGAGGCATCCAGGAAGGGTGCCAGACGGTCTATCACAACTTGTAGGGTGAGCTCTCTAGTTTGAATTTGAGGGCCCGCTGCCCTTAGGATGCAAAGTCACCTGCAGGGTCATATTTTACAAAGGTATCTATCCTAGTTACTGCTGTTTTTTTGTGTTAAAGGGGTTGTAAAGGTTCGTGTTTTTGAAAAAACACCTGTTAGTGATCGGCACAATACATCGGAAAGTCCGTTCATTTAGAATGTGCCTTCAGGTAGACGGGGCTAGCGAAGGCAGTGAATGCCGCTGCGCTAGCCCCGTCACCTGGTATGGATTTAAAGGTAATTCCTACGCCGAAAAAACGGCGTGGGGTCCCCCCAAATCCATCTCAGACCCTTATCCGAGCACACAGCCCGGCCGGCCAGGAAAGGGGGCCCCCAGGTTTAATAAGGGGTGACCCCGCCCCCCTATGATGTCACAGTCCCGGAGGATGCTGGGACTGTGACATCATAGGGGGACGGGGTCACCATGTGACATGAGCATGTGACCCCGCCTCCTTGTCCCTATATAAGTCACAACACAGCGCGTCTCTGCCATTCCGGCCAGAGAGAGCGACAAATCAACATCGGAAGGAGAAGAAGAAGAAGAAGAGAAGAAGAAGAAGAAGAAGAAGAAGACGGCACAGAAAGCCGCGACAGCGGCAAGAACAGAAGAGACACCGGAAGACCCCCGAAGGCGGATCGAGACCCCCAGATGACGGCGGCGACGACGAAGAAGAAAGCTGGGCTCCTCCGCTCGGTAAAAGAGCAGAAGAGAGCGGAGGAGTCCGGCGAGAAGACCCCCCAAGACGGAAGAAGACCCCCGGAGCAGTGCAATAAAATATTTTAAAAAAATTGTGTGTTTTTTTTTATTGACACTTTTACACCTTAGGTGAATGGGTAGGGGTAAATCCTTTAAATCCATGCCAGGTGACGGGCTAGCGCGGCGGCATTCACTGCCTTCATTAGTCCCGTCTACTTGCAGTTACGTTCTAAATGAACTGACTTTTCTCCGTGTGTGGGCAAGTCTGTTCATTTTCAAAAGTTCCGCAGACTTTTTCACACGGATTGTCCGCCGGAGAAGTCCGGGCATGTGTGGGCAACTCCACAGCTCGGAAAGTCCGGCGGAGCTCCGCTGGAAAGTCCGGTGGTTTGTCCGCTGGGCTAGGTCCGGCGGACAATCCCGCCGGAAAGTTTGAGCATGTGTACGGGGCATTAGTGTCACTTTAACGTCATTCCCCTTTTGCTCACCTGGCACAATTTGTCTGGGCAACTAGGGGAACAAATGGCATTGATAATTTTGTACTTATGATTGTTGTAGTATTTTATACTGTGTTAAAGTGGTTGTAAACCCTTACAGACCCCTTTTCCTACAGGTAAGCCTAGATTAAGGCTTACCTGTAGGTGCAAGAAATATCTCCTAAACCTACACGGTTTAGGAGATATTTGCAAAAGACAGGCACCGCTGTCTGCGCACTGAGCATGCCACTGCTAACGGCCATCATGGCGTTAGTGGTGTCATTGTGGCTCCAGCCAGTCACATCGCCGGAGCCACGATACCCGGAAGTCACTCCGGGATAGATGGCGGCGTCGGAGGACAACCAGGTTCGCTTCGGGGGCTTTAATCTCAGGTAAGTTATTCATAATGAGCTAGTATGATATGCATACTAGCTCATTATACCTTTGCCTTGCAGGGTCTATTTTTTTTTTTTTAGTTTGTCTTTACTTCCTCTTTAATCCTGTCATAAACAGAACTTTCTTATTGGGGCTTACTCCTTCTCAAATAAAGCCCACGTAATCGTTACTGTTGTGTTAGTATACTGTCATGACCAGTTAGGGTGGGTCACCACTGGCAACGGCAGGACAACTGAACAATCCAGCAGCTCCTTAGGGAGTCATTGCTGCCCTTTCTTGAATTTTGTTGTTCCTTGTGTTTTTCTTCCAGACCTGTGCAGTAATACAGAATGAAACAATCTTTGCAGTTTGCCTTTGTGCCAGAGCTTTCTGTTATCAAGAACGGTCACAGCTGGTCCCTTACCTTGTGCAGGGTGACTTGTCTTGTACCTGACCCCCTTTCCCCCATAGTAGGACCAATTGCTGAATCCCACCCACAGCTCGGCTCTATATACAGGCTATGCGCAGCAGAGAAATGATGTCACTGCTACATGTATAAGGTAAAGGTTGCAGAGATATATGGTGCACACAAAATGGATTTATATTTTTTGTGGCTATTGAGGACTTTATTTAAATTAAAATTTTAGTGACTGGAGTACAGCTTTAACACAATTTTTTGTATTATCTTACTAAATGGATGGTTTAATAAAATACCATTATTTTATATAAAGTGTAACTATACCAAATATATATAAAAAATAGAAATAATTTTATAATTGTTGCAAATTAAAGCATGCACATGAATAATTATACTTAGCTAAATCAATTTTTTTTCTTATGTTTTTCTTATGTAGCACTCTTTATTTTGGAATAATGCAGAATGATCCCCTAGTAGGGCAGACTAACCTCTTCCCCTTTCAGGTTGCAGTTCTTGGTGTATGATGGGGTACAAAATAAGTTAGGTGCCACTCACAAGTCTTTTAACCTTTTATTGCTAAACTCAATTCTAGGAAAGGGTGCACAAAAATAAGACAGGTATTCTGAAATTAGCAGTCACAGTGGGCGCTTTAAGCTTGATAATCGCTGGTCTTATGAGAGCAGCCAGGCAGATACATGACCCTGTAAGAGCAGTGACTGTCCTTGAATTGTAGTTGAGCATCTACCTAGCTCCTCTGCTACACTCTTTAGCCAGAATATTCTATACAGATGCTCCTTGCAGGTAGACTTTAGCCCAGATCCATCCAGTTATAAACTTCAGCAGACAGTTAAATTCCTTGGGCCTCCAGCACATGCCCCAGGCTGAAGCAAGACCCAAGTAGAGATCACTCTATGCAGACATTCTCTCCAAGAAGAAACCCAAAAGGTGAGGAACATCTCCAAAACAAAAATGTTTTTTTACCCAGCCATTTATCCTATTCCCAAACCATACTTCTGAGCAAATATCTCAGGAATTGGTTGGGTCAGAGAAATATTTATAACCCAGTGACTGACATACAGATTACTGAAACCTCCTCAACAGTACCAGGCGGAAGCAGTTAACACACTGAGCTTTGGAAAATTTGCAGAGCCCAGAAAACTGTAAGCAAATCTCAGGCTGGTTACAGCTTAGTTGCAAAACACACACCATTTTATTAGGGGTACACCAGCTTGGGGCAAGGTCCTTACATTTAAATACATTTTGATTATCCTGTCAGCCCACTTGACTTCTTCAGGGAGGGTCTGCAGTAAATCCACTGCAACATTCTCACTATTAAGAACAACACAAGTCTGTGGTGCTATACAGGCTGGGAGGGGGATTATCTAGAGGAAGTGACTCAGGGACCCTCTTTAATCCCTACAAGAGTGAGCGAAGACCTTGACAATCCCGGGGATTATTTCACATGGGAAAACAACAGGATTTCTTCAGTAGCTTACCTTTCAGAAAGAATGTTCCTATGAGTTCTGTGTAGGAATACAATCTGTCATGGTCACTATCAAAATGTTGTAGCAAATCCTCCCTTGGAACCTCTTCTGCCAGGACATTTTTTATTTCATCATACGTGAGATATCCATCTGCATCTTTGTCAGCACCATAGAAAAATACCTGAGAATCTGAGCAAATGAAAAATAACTGTAAATATCTATTTTATCATTGGAGATCAGTATTTTCGCTTTAATACACTTGGCACTAATAATATTGTAAATGTAGTTCCTAAAATTGTGGCTATAGCGTAAATTTAGTTTTTGGCTGAGCTGTAAACAGCCCATACTGGTTGTATAGTTTAATTGGTTTCTGCTATAATCTCATCTGATTTGTTCATTTTTCACTGTTGTCAGTAGGTGTCACTGGTGCCACAGGCCAGTATGAGAATTACAGCAAGGTTGAGCTTTGTAATGATTATTCTTTTTCCAGAACAGCCCAGTAGGAGGTTCCTGGCCGCTGTGCATTCTGGAAAAGGGGTATTTATTGGGCAGGACCATGTGCTCTCCGTCTCTTTATTCCCCTGGCCCTCCTGGCCTGAGGATGTGCTGCTGCAAGTTCTGCAAGTAGGCCCAGAAGCCTGTCTGGGGCCTACTACTCCTGAGGTGGTCCTTAGGCTGTCTTTCCTGTGTGGAAGAAGCCAAGCCAAGCTGAGAAGATCCAGCAAAGGACCCATACTGGAGAGAGCCAGAAGGAAGGTTGGTCTCTCAGGAGGGCCTGGTGACTTGTTTTGTGGATGCACCTATACCTAAACTGCTCTTACAGTGTTGCTGGATGGCTTTAAGGTTCCGACACTGTGAAGCAGAATTCTATTCTATAATCTAAACCATGGTAACTAACTCCTGGCTGCTAAGTCTGTGAGAGAGGGTTGTCTAGAAATTCTACTGGCTGCTAGGTCTGTGTGAGAGTCCTATCCGAGTATTCAAGATCTGCTAAAAGAAAGATGTGTTACCTTTGGATTCAAGGAGTCTGTAAGTGATCTGCAAATGGTACCTGAAACCTCCCCAAACCCTCTCTTCTATTACTATTTTCAAGTTAGCTCGCTCCCTGACCCTGGAGGTACCTCCACAAAAAGATTTTATTTATTTTTAAAAGTTGAAAGCTAAAAACATACAAAAGCTCTGATTAGATTCATGACAACTTCACTGGTGCAAAACCAGTGTTAGAAGCCACAGCAATGGTGGAAGATAGAAATGGACAAAGAACAAAAGGACACACAGAAACATTCATAAATCCAATAAAAAAAAAAATCCGGATGCCATATACCATACACATAAAGATGGTCTGGGGGAAAAATTGCTTGGAAAAAATTAAAGAAGAAATATTCCTATGAGTTTTGTAGACAATCAGTATGTGTATGCCGCGTACACACGAAGGGACTATCCCGCGGGATTATCCGCTGGACCGAAGTCCAGCGGATAATCCCCTCGTGTGTAGGCGCCGGCGGACTTTTTTTGGCCAAAGTACGGCGGACTAAAGTTTCAGGTTTTGTTCTCAAATTATCCGCTGGACTTGGCAGTCCAGCGGATAATCCGGTCGTGTGTAGTATGGTCCGGCGTACCAAAAAGGACGCATGCTCAGTAGCTATTATGTCACGGACTCGCTCGGTCTGGTAAAACTAGCCTTCGTTTTGAAGCTCGCACAATCGTCACGCTGTTGAAAATTTTTTTTTTTGTTTTTCTGACAGCGGGATTTGTATGGTATCGTACTTGAAGAATGATTTTGCCTTGCTGCTTGTATATTCACGCAGAGTACTCCCGAACGTTTTTTCTTCAGCATTCTTTAGTGAAGTTATATATTTGTATATATATATATATATATATATATATATATATATATATATATATATATATATATATATATATATATATATATATATATATATATATATATAGATATAGATATAGATATAGATATAGATATAGATATCCAAATCACCAAATGAAAAATATATCTATATTTCTCAATAAGCGCAAAAAAATATATATCGATATCTACATATATATATATATATATATATATATATAAATATATATAGATATATAGATCTATACGTGTATAAAAATAAAATTATATATATATATATATATATATATCTATATATTATATATGTACATATATCTCTATATAGATATTTTTTATTATTTGTTGGTTATCAAAAGGATTAGTTATTACACATGATACAATTGTGGAGTCAGCAGAGCTTGCCCTTAATTCCGATCTTAAACCTCACCTTTCCAGCGACTGCACTTGCAGTTCCATTGAACTTGCACTTTACACTTGTATTGTCAAATGAATGTTTAGACATGTACCTGCCTACTCCTAAAGAAACTATGTTTTTGAATAACAAGCACGTATATCATTATTTGATGAAAATTAAATGACCATTTATTCTGGTTAAAACAAACAAGGCAAAACAAAATAGGAAGGCAACACTGGAGCCACTTGTAGATTTTGGGAAGACTTTTTGCCCCAACGGCAGACACCAAGTTTGTGAAGCCAAAAATTAAGCTTGGGCACATTTCATACAATATAGGGAGCACAAGAAGATTGACCAGGAATCAGACAGACCAGGAACAGCAGCAGATGACATCTATGTCCCCAAGCTGTGGCACTACAACAGCCTGTGTCTTCTGTGAGACCAGACTGAAGCCAGGCAATCACTTCCGACTCTTCGCACCACGCTTCCCTGCACTCTTCCCTGCAGTCTTCCCTGCACGCTTCCTTGGAGGCTGACTTGTGGTAGGAGGAGGAGTAGGAGGAGGAGGAGGAGGAGGAGGAGGAGAAGGAAGACGAGGAGGAGGAGGAGGAGAAGTTGGTGTCGGGCCTTCATGGGTCAGGCGGGTGGATTCTCGTAATTCACCCCTCAAACCCCCCCTAATTGCCTCAGAAATTAGGCCCTCACACAGGTGCCGTTGGCCCCTCTCCATTTGCAGCAACCTGCTGGACACGTAGCTGCCATAGCCCTCTTCTGGAAGGGGGGGTTTGTCGAGAATCGCACTCGCCTTCCGAATCAGTTCCAGTGATTCCTCCTCCACAATGGTCATCCTCCTGGGCCTTCTTGGGGGTAAGGGCAGGGGTCGAGGTAGACTTCTTAATTGGGTCTGGCTGTCACTCTGGCTCGTGCTGGGCCCAGCCACCTCCTGGCTCTCGCTGGGCATGTCCTCCTCCTCCTCCATACCACTTGTCCCGGCATCATCCTGGGTCAGCTCATCCTGTGTGCAAATAAAAACAAAAATCAAACACCTGTTTTGTGGTTTCTGGCCTACTCAATCATCCAATTGTAAACTTAGGAACGAGCATCTAAATTTTCCAAAAGATCCAAAAGGCTATCATTTGGACCCCTGCATTTTCCAAGCAGATCACCAATGTTGTCTAACGCTTTTTTTGCCACTACTGGATGTATGTATACACTATATATGTATCGATATGTTGCACCAACACTTTTTAGAAGTGTGCATAATTTTTGTCAGTTTTTTTCACAATTCTGAGTTCAGGGTGTTAATTGTTTCACATTTTAACGTTGACAGCATTAATATTCACACAATCACAATTTAGGCTACTAAATATATACCTGGCTCCAGCTGGGCGCATCAGCCTGCTCCAAGGTGGAGGGGTCTTCTCCTTCCGTGGAAGCCTCAGCTGGGGTGGAGGGAAGAGTGGAGGGAAGAGTGGAGGGAAGGGTGGAGGGAAGAGTCGACAGTGATTCCCTGGGTTCCATCTGGTCACCTATAAAAGTCAGTTGGTTGTAGTACCACAGCTTGGGTACATAAACATTCTCTGCTGCTGCTCCTGATCTGACTGATTCCTCAATCTTCTTGCGCTCCCGCTTGTACATGTGCCTTAAACTTGCAATTCTGGCTTCCACAAACTTGGTGTTTGCGTTGGGGACTTTAGTCTTCACAAAAGCCACAAGTGGCCCCAGTGTTGCCTTCCGGACATCCCTATTGCCATACAAAGGGTTCTTGAGCTGCCACAGGTTGGTATTTTTTCTGTACAGGGCAATGAATTCGGACATGAACTGCTGGTCCTTGAATGGATTCAACTGGGGTGATGACATGTTTGTTTCTGTTTTGTTAGTAATGGCAATACAAAAGACCAAAAACACAAATGTTACTTAAAACGCACAACCAGTTTTTCTTAACAAACATTACACAACACACCCACACACAGGCAGCAACACATCCACACAGGCAGCAACCCCTACACACAGGCAGCAACCCCTACACACAGGCAGCAACACATCCACACAGGCAGCAACCCCTACACACAGGCAGCAACACATCCACACAGGCAGCAACCCCTACACACAGGCAGCAACCCCTACACACAGGCAGCAACCCCTACACACAGGCAGCAACCCCTACACACAGGCAGCAACACATCCACACAGGCAGCAACCCCTACACACAGGCAGCAACACATCCACACAGGCAGCAACCCCTACACACAGGCAGCAACCCCTACACACAGGCAGCAACACATCCACACAGGCAGCAACCCCTACACACAGGCAGCAACACATCCACACAGGCAGCAACCCCTACACACAGGCAGCAACCCCTACACACAGGCAGCAACCCCTACACACAGGCAGCAACCCCTACACACAGGCAGCAACACATACACACAGGCAGCAACCCCTACACACAGGCAGCAACACATCCACACAGGCAGCAACCCCTACACACAGGCAGCAACCCCTACACACAGGCAGCAACACATCCACACAGGCAGCAACCCCTACACACAGGCAGCAACACATCCACACAGGCAGCAACCCCTACACACAGGCAGCAACCCCTACACACAGGCAGCAACCCCTACACACAGGCAGCAACCCTACACACAGGCAGCAACCCCTCCACACAGGCAGCAACCCCTACACACAGGCAGCAACACATCCACACAGGCAGCAACCCCTACACACAGGCAGCAACCCCTACACACAGGCAGCAACACATCCACACAGGCAGCAACCCCTACACACAGGCAGCAACACATCCACACAGGCAGCAACCCCTACACACAGGCAGCAACCCCTACACACAGGCAGCAACCCCTACACACAGGCAGCAACACATCCACACAGGCAGCAACCCCTACACACAGGCAGCAACACATCCACACAGGCAGCAACCCCTACACACAGGCAGCAACCCCTACACACAGGCAGCAACCCCTACACACAGGCAGCAACACACACATATCCTTAAAAAATGCTGGCCCAAAACCCCAAAAAAAACACAGTAATGCATCCTAGAAAACACTTACCTTCGTACAGAGCGCTCGCTACTTCCGTTCGGGAACACGTGGGCCCCTCAAACAGCCTTATATACACTGCGCACGCGTCGAAGTCCGCCTGCGTCCTCCGCGTCGCCCGCCCATGACGTTCCTCATGACGAGTATTCCCCGCCCCGCTTCCCCTCGTTGCATTGTTGGTGAATTAATTCATGAATATGGCGGACACATTCTCAGCCAGTAGCGCGGAGGAAAGCCAAGAAGCCAACACATCTACATCCAGCAGCAGATATAAGGCCACCAATATGGCCTTTGAAGAGATGGTGGAGATGGTGGACATCCTCCAAAGGGAAGATTACGACGGGGAAAATGGCCCGTACCCTCGTCCCAACTTGCGCAAGGACAAGATTCTCACTACAATCGTCAGCACCCTGGAGCAGAAATTCGGCGTACGAAGGGGCAAGGATCAACTGCGCAAACGATGGTCCGACATCAAATCCAGGGAGCACGATCAATACAGGAGAATTCGAAAAGCCATCAAAAAAAGTAAGTCAAGCACGTGCGCTACTATGGTTATACTTGATATGTCTAATCTTGCGCAGATGTAATTACCATTCGTTCGTGAAACTTGCGCAGATGTAATTACCATTCGTCCGTGAAACTTGCGCAGATGTTATTACCATTCGTACCTGAAACTTGCGCAGATGTAATTACCATTCGTTCGTGAAACTTGCGCAGATGTAATTACCATTCGTCCGTGAAACTTGCGCAGATGTTATTACCATTCGTACCTGAAACTTGCGCAGATGTAATTACCATTCGTTCGTGAAACTTGCGCAGATGTAATTACCATTCGTCCGTGAAACTTGCGCAGATGTTATTACCATTCGTACCTGAAACTTGCGCAGATGTAATTACCATTCGTCCGTGAAACTTGCGCAGATGTTATTACCATTCGTACCTGAAACTTGCGCAGATGTAATTACCATTCGTTCGTGAAACTTGCGCAGATGTAATTACCATTCGTCCGTGAAACTTGCGCAGATGTTATTACCATTCGTACCTGAAACTTGCGCAGATGTAATTACCATTCGTCCGTGAAACTTGCGCAGATGTTATTACCATTCGTACCTGAAACTTGCGCAGATGTAATTACCATTCGTCCGTGAAACTTGCGCAGATGTAATTACCATTCGTCCGTGAAACTTGCGCAGATGTTATTACCATTCGTACCTGAAACTTGCGCAGATGTAATTACCATTCGTCCGTGAAACTTGCGCAGATGTAATTACCATTCGTACCTGAAACTTGCGCAGATGTAATTACCATTCGTTCGTGAAACTTGCGCAGATGTAATTACCATTCGTCCGTGAAACTTGCGCAGATGTTATTACCATTCGTACCTGAAACTTGCGCAGATGTAATTACCATTCGTCCGTGAAACTTGCGCAGATGTTATTACCATTCGTACCTGAAACTTGCGCAGATGTAATTACCATTCGTCCGTGAAACTTGCGCAGATGTTATTACCATTCGTACCTGAAACTTGCGCAGATGTAATTACCATTCGTCCGTGAAACTTGCGCAGATGTTATTACCATTCGTACCTGAAACTTGCGCAGATGTAATTACCATTCGTCCGTGAAACTTGCGCAGATGTTATTACCATTCGTACCTGAAACTTGCGCAGATGTTATTACCATTCGTTCGTGAAACTTGCGCATATTTGATGAAAGTTCCGTTTGTCTTCATAACGTTTATTGAGTTTACCTGGCTTTGGGTTGTTGGAGTTGTAAGGTTGTTTATTATTGTCACTATCTATACAATTACTGCTGTAGTAAGGGTTTTACGGGTAACTTACACAGGGACTCCAGAGGCTGTTTTTGGGGGGGGGGATGAATATGTTAAGCAGGGTCTCATGCTCACAATTCCCAAAAAATGCTCATCATCTCTAAATACTGTAGGTGGTGACTTTTCAAAGAAGTACACTCACCTGTCCCTTGGATGGTGCAGCTACAATCTCTGATCTTGCAATCATGAAATTAATGTTTGCGGCTTCACTTCCCGGGTCACTATTGGGCATGCGCCAGTTGCGCAATGCAATAGGACTGGTCCGCGCAAGCTCGGGGACCCCTGTGTGTCCCAGCAGACAGCACGGTGGGACGGGATGTGGCGTATACTTCTGTGGGAGTCTAGGGCCGGATGTGTGTGCAAATACCTGCCTTACACAGGTATCTGCAACCCATCCCCCCTAAAACGTTCAAAATAAGACACCACAGGGGTGCAGGGATCCAATGAGCGGAAGTTCAAATTTAGGGTTGAAGGGCGCTTTAAGTATTGGAGTTTCATTAGATAGACATTTCAATTCTGTCTTCAAGTAGGATCTTCTAACAAACTGCTAATAATTGGCAAGACTTTTAAACAATGTTTACTAATCCTATTTTGGCACTCAAATATCAGTGTGATTCAAAAGTGTACCTTTTTGTGTTCCATTACCATAGGGGGCAAAAGACTCAGACGTCAGTCCGAACCTACGAGGACCTCCCGGCATCACCAGACTAATTGGGCAGTTAGCCCAAGCCCGCGCGTGGATGTGGCGGAACAGGTGGTTGAAGTGGATGAAATCTGCACCCCACCAAGTGAGTGTCTCAGAACACAGATTGAGCTAATAAATTAAGGTCTGCATGTTTTTGACACTTTTTTTCTTGTGTTTTATCTACCCAACTTTTAGGTGATGCTGATCTGTTTGTGGAACGACAAGCTGCGGAGCCATTTTCCACTGACAGTGCCCACAGGCTTATTGGCCAGATCATGGCCTGGAATCTGCAGCTGGAAAATATGCAGAAGGAGATGGCCACCATGCAGCAGGGAATGAAGGACATGATTGATGTTTTGGGGAGAATCTAAAGACCCCTTTTACATTTCTTAACATCAATCATGTCCTTCATTCCCCTTTTGATGCGCTGTTTAACTAATTTTAGAGGCCAAATTTTTAATATGCACACGGTATGTCAACATGTGCTATGTGCCATCAGGGGATCTCAATGGACGCATTTGGTGTTTGCAACCCCTAATGCTAGTAGGTGAGAGGGAAGGGGTTTCACACACAAAACACGTCCATTGATTCCCCATGATGGAACATAGCACATGTTGACATTACCCATTTTCCAGTTAAATTAGTGTGCATATTAAAAATTTGGCTTCTTCTGTTCATGGGTTACCTGTTGAACTTTGTAAGTTCTGGACTTTTACATTGTGTAAATAATTTCAAATGCTAAGCCAAATTTTTTTAACAATTTTAAACATGTTTTTATGTTTGTTTTAAAAAATCAATCAAAAAAAAAAAAAAATATGTTGTGAGAAAAACACCAAAAAAATGTCAAAAAGATAACATAAAAAAAAAAAAAAAAAAATCTGGTTCAAAAAAATAAAAAAAAAAAAAA
Source organism: Lithobates sylvaticus (assembly GCA_028564925.1). NCBI lineage: Eukaryota > Metazoa > Chordata > Amphibia > Anura > Ranidae > Lithobates > Lithobates sylvaticus. The sequence goes on from CM053026.1 coordinate 559,363,239, forward strand.
AAAACAAAAATACCAAAAAAACAAAAAAAAAAAAAAAAAAAAAAAAAAAAAAAAAAAAAAGTTTTGGATGTGCACTATAATAAAAAAAATAATGTTTGCACAAATTCAAAAATGTGTGGCTTCTTCTTTTTAAATACTACCAGTTTGACAAAAACATGTTGTGGTTCATTGACAAAGGGGCTTATTTACTAAACGCTAAACAAGTTTGCCACTATTAAGATGTGCACTAGGACAACATATAAAACAGGCCAAATTAAAAGCCAAACAATACGAAACGACCAATATTTCAAACATAAATAACTGTATTTATTCATTGTAAATGAAAAAGATGGTTTAAGGGTCTGCTGCCATTTCAATGGCCCCCCTACCATTAAAATACTGTAAATAAAGGTCCCGCACTTGCTGGGCTGATTGTGGTGCGGAACCAAGAGGGCGATTATCCAGCCCTGTCATGTTGCCTTCCACTCCGGCCTCAGGGCCAATTGGTAAGGAGTATGTTCCTGAATGTTTCCGTAAATAATTGTGCATGACACAGCATGCAAGAATAATAGTATTGAGTTTGTACTCTGCCAGATGTAGCGATGTAAGGAGCAATCTGAAACGGTTGGCCATAATACCAAAGGCATTTTCCACCACCCTTCTTGCTCTGGCCAACCGATAATTAAAAATCCTCCTCTCAGGGGTGAGGGATCGTTGGGGAAATGGCCTCATCAGATGGTCACCCAGACCGAACGCCTCGTCGGCAATGAAGACGAACGGGAGTCCCTCCACATTATCTTCATCTGGTGGCAGCTCCAGCCCACCAGTTTGGAGACGATGACCGAACTCCGTGTGGTTGAAGACTCCTCCGTCCGACATCCGGCCGTTTTTCCCCACATCCACATACAGAAATTCATAGTGTGCCGACACCACCGCCATCAACACGATACTATGGAACCCCTTATAATTCCAATAGTATGACCCCGAATGGGGTGGGGGCACAATTCGCACGTGTTTGCCGTCAATCGCCCCTCCGCAGTTGGGAAAGTCCCAACGGGCAGCAAACTGGGAAGCCACAGTCTGCCATTCCTGTGGCGTGGAGGGACACTGTGAAGTCAAACAGAAAGATACAATTGAAATTATAAACCAGCCAAAACACCAAACTAAATGCAACAAATTAAAAAACAATTTGGAAGAACATATGTATTTATTTTGTAAATCCTTGAAATAAAGCCAAAAGATTAAGGATAAAAGGGACAAATCTCTGATTGATGACCCCTCTGATGGACCAGAGAAGATAATAATGGGGATGTGGGTGGGGAGTAAATAATGGTAAGGTCACACAATACACATGCAATTAATTAAAGGTGTGTGTGGGGGGGTGGGGATAATTACAAGCTGACCAAAAACACATGATATTAATTATCAGGGGGTGTGTGGGGGGTGGGGATAATTACAAGCTGACCAAAAACACATGATATTAATTATCAGGGGGTGTGTGGGGGGGTGGGGATAATTACAAGCTGACCAAAAACACATGATATTAATTATAAGGGGGTGTGTGGGGGGGTGGGGATAATTACAAGCTGACCAAAAACACATGATATTAATTATCAGGGGGTGTGTGGGGGGTGGGGATAATTACAAGCTGACCAAAAACACATGATATTAATTATCAGGGGGTGTGTGGGGGGGTGGGGATAATTACAAGCTGACCAAAAACACATGATATTAATTATAAGGGGGTGTGTGGGGGGGTGGGGATAATTACAAGCTGACCAAAAACACATGATATTAATTATAAGGGGGTGTGTGGGGGGGTGGGGATAATTACAAGCTGACCAAAAACACATGATATTAATTATCAGGGGGTGTGTGGGGGGGTGGGGATAATTACAAGCTGACCAAAAACACATGATATTAATTATCAGGGGGTGTGTGGGGGGGTGGGGATAATTACAAGCTGACCAAAAACAAATGATATTAATTATAAGGGGGTGTGTGGGGGGGTGGGGATAATTACAAGCTGACCAAAAACACATGATATTAATTATAAGGGGGTGTGTGGGGGGTGGGGATAATTACAAGCTGACCAAAAACACATGATATTAATTATCAGGGGGTGTGTGGGGGGGTGGGGATAATTACAAGCTGACCAAAAACACATGATATTAATTATAAGGGGGTGTGTGGGGGGGTGGGGATAATTACAAGCTGACCAAAAACACATGAAAATAATTATAAGGGGGTGTGTGGGGGGGTGGGGGGATAATTACAAGCTGACCAAAAACACATGATATTAATTATAAGGGGGTGTGTGGGGGGGTGGGGATAATTACAAGCTGACCAAAAACACATGATATTAATTATAAGGGGGTGTGTGGGGGGGTGGGGATAATTACAAGCTGACCAAAAACACATGATATTAATTATCAGGGGGTGTGTGGGGGGGTGGGGATAATTACAAGCTGACCAAAAACACATGATATTAATTATCAGGGGGTGTGTGGGGGGGTGGGGATAATTACAAGCTGACCAAAAACACATGATATTAATTATCAGGGGGTGTGTGGGGGGGGGTGGGGATAATTACAAGCTGACCAAAAACACATGATATTAATTATCAGGGGGTGTGGGGGGGGTGGGGATAATTACAAGCTGACTAAAAACACATGATATTAATTATCAGGGGGTGTGTGGGGGGGTGGGGATAATTACAAGCTGACCAAAAACACATGATATTAATTATCAGGGGGTGTGTGGGGGGGTGGGGATAATTACAAGCTGACCAAAAACACATGATATTAATTATCAGGGGGTGTGTGGGGGGGTGGGGATAATTACAAGCTGACCAAAAACACATGCAATCAATTTAAAAATGAGGGTCAAGGGGGGTGAAAGGGGGGGTGAGTAAAGCTGTACAATGGAGCTGGTAATATACATTTTTAACCAAAGAAAGTGACTAGGCTAGGGGTGTTTAGGGGGCCAAGCTTCCATGCTGGGGAGGTTGGTGCAAGCAAATATGCATGTGACCCACTAAATAATACATTCTTAAAACTTTTTCGATAAGTCAAACATAAAATACTAGACAAAAAAAAAAAAAACCAAAAAAAAAAGGAATAGGCGACATTCATAGAATAGTCCTATCATGGTAATTAGCTAATGATGACATTGATGCACTACATTAACAAACATACAAGACATAGGTAATTTTAAAAGAGAAGACTTACCTTAATGTATTCCTCCTGCAGGACGTGGATAATGGCAGAACAGGTCTCTGGAATAATGAGCCCCAGAGCCTGGGGGGAGATGCCTGTCGTGAACTTGAGGTCCTGCAAGCTTCTCCCCGTCGCCAAGTAACGCAACGTGGCGACTAGCCTCTGCTCCGCACTGATGGCTTGCCGCATGCAGGTATTCTGCCTGCTAATATAAGGGGACAGCGAAGCCAACAGACGGTGAAAAATGGGGTCCGTCATCCGGAGATAATTCCTGAAATCATCAGGATTATTCTCACGGATCTCACGGAGCAAAGGCATATGCGAGAATTGGTCACGCTGGCGCAACCAATTCTTGGTCCATGAACTCCTCCTCACCCTGTTCATGGACCGGGCTCGTGCCAAGGTGCTAACCGCAACACCGAGCCC
>CM053026.1:559367361-559404440 GCA_028564925.1 Lithobates sylvaticus
TTTCTTTCACGGCCCATTGGGTCACTCTATTGGCAGCTGGGAGGGATGCAGGACAAGGTGCAGTAGTGTTGGAGGTTGTTCCGCCACCACGCCTCCAAAACGCGACTACTGCTACTGGTTGTGACACACCTCTCTCCTCCACCCCCTCCTCTTCTTCTTCCTCCAGTGCTCTGTCCTTGGAACCAGCGGTGCTCCGTAGGCGTACAAGGGGCTACGCAAGTACGCAGGCAAAAAGATGCCATGCCGTGCTTGCGCTGGTGTGTTTGGGGGACAGGAGCCACACTGGGCCAGAGGTTCTGGCAGCTCTGCAGGGGCAGGCCGAGAGGTGGTTGACGCCACGTCAGCTTAAGCCAGGAATGGTCGTTTCTGACAATGGCACCAACCTCCTCTCCGCCCTGCGACAGGGGCAGCTCACCCATGTGCCCTGCATGGCTCACGTCCTCAACCTGGTGGTGCAGCGGTTCTTGGGCAGGTTCCCAGGCTTACAGGATGTCCTGAGGCAGGCCAGGAAAGTCTGTGTGCATTTCCGCCGATCTTATAATGCCAGTGCTCGGCTGACTGAGCTGCAAAAGGAGCTGAACCTGCCCAAGAACCGCCTAATATCTGACATGCCCACCAGGTGGAACTCAACGTTGGCCATGCTGCAGCGACTGCACACGCAGCAGAGGGCCATCAATGAGTACCTTTGCGACTACGGCACCAGGACAGGGTCAGGGGAGCTTGGTTTTTTTTCCCCACGTCAGTGGAGCATGATCAGGGATGCATGCACTGTCCTCTCACCATTTGAGGAGGCCACGAGGATGGTGAGCAGTGACAGTGCATGCATCAGTGACACTGTCCCTCTTGTCCACCTGTTGGAGCATACGCTGCGTGGGATAATGGACAGGGCACTTGAGGCAGAACAGAGGCAGGAAGAGGAGGACTTCCTTGCCTCTCAAGGCCCCCTTTATCCGGACAGTGTTCCTTCTGTCCCACCCATCACACAGGAAGAGGATGAGGAGGAGGAGGAGGAGGAGGAGGAGGAGGATTGTGTGAGCATGGAGGTGGAGCCTGGCACTCAGCATCAGCAGCAGCAGTCTTTTAGGGATGATGTACAGTCCCAACAAGCCAGTGGACTTGTACGTGGCTGGGAGGAGGTGGCTGGCGATCATGTCATCCTCAGTGACCCAGAAGACTCCGGACCGAATGCCTCAGCTAACCTACGCTGCATGGCCTCCCTGATCCTGCAAAGCCTGCGGAAGGATCCTCGTGTTCTTCGATCAAGGAGAGGGACCATTACTGGCTGGCCACTCTCCTTGATCCGCGGTACAAGGGTAAGGTTGCGGACCTTATCTTGCCGTCGCAGAGGGAGCAGAGGATGAGACATCTCAGGGAGGCCTTGCAGAAAGGTCTGTGCAACGCGTTCCCAGAAACTGGGAGGCTACAAACTCCTGGTCCTGGGCGACGAGTTGCTGAGGCTTCGGTCAGTGGCAGAAGGAGCGGTGGGGAAGGTGGACGTCTGACCGATGCGTTCAGACAATTTTTTAGTCCGCAGCCCCAAGGTATGATCGGTTCCAGCAACCATCGCCAGCGTCTGATATACATGGTGCAGGAATACCTTGGGGCAAGGTCAGACTTGGACACCTTTCCCACCGAAAATCCTCTGGCTTACTGGGTCCTGAGGATGGATCACTGGCCAGAGCTTGCACAGTATGCAATTGAGCTACTGGCCTGTCCTGCCTCCAGCGTTCTTTCCGAACGCACATTCAGTGCTGCTGGAGGATTTGTGACTGATCATAGGGTGCGCCTGTCCACCGCCTCGGTTGATCGACTGACATTCATCAAAATGAATCAGTCTTGGATCACCACCAGCTACCAGGCACCTGAGGCGGATATAACCGAATAATTTTTAATGTCACATCCCTTCAAGACTGCCTATGCTGATGCTGAGTGACTGTCCTCTTATGTTCACTGACTATCCTCTTCCTCCTCCTCAATGATCCATGCCACAGCACCAGTGCCTAAGGCACAATTTTTCAGCCCCTGTTTAACAGGGGCGTGTACTTACAATTTTTTAAAAAAATGCTTCGCAACACGTGTGACTGCTGTGCTCCAAGTACAGTCTCTGTGAGGGCCGTGTTGCAGTGTTGTGGCACCAGCACCAGTGCCTAAGGCACAATTTTTCAGCCCCTGTTTAACAGGGGCGTGTACTTACAATTTTTAAAAAAAATGCTTCGCAACACGTGTGACTGCTGTGCTCCAAGTACAGTCTCTGTGAGGGCCGTGTTGCAGTGTTGTGGCACCAGCACCAGTGCCTAAGGCACAATTTTTCAGCCCCTGTTTAACAGGGGCGTGTACTTACAATTTTTAAAAAAAAATGCTTCGCAACACGTGTGACTGCTGTGCTCCAAGTACAGTATCTGTGAGGGCCGGGTTGCAGTGTTGTGGCACCAGCACCAGTGCCTAAGGCACAATTTTTCAGCCCCTGTTTAACAGGGGCGTGTACTTACAATTTTTTAAAAAAAAATGCTTCGCAACACGTGTGACTGCTGTGCTCCAAGTACAGTCTCTGTGAGGGGTTGCAGTGTTGTGGCACCAGCACCAGTGCCTAAGGCACAATTTTTCAGCCCCTGTTTAACAGGGGCGGGTAATTACAAATCTTGATCTAATAGTTCACAGCAGGGCCCATTCCTGCGCCCACCAAGAGTAACTATGAGGGCCTGCAGTCTTGTGGCAACACCGTCCACCACCACCGCCAAAGGCCCAATTTTTCTGCCCTGTTCATCAGGTGCTTGCAATTACAAATCTTGATCTAATAACTCACAGCAGGGCCCATTCCTGCGCCCACCAAGAGTAACTATGAGGGCCTACAGTCTTGTGGCAACACCGTCCACCACCACCGCCAAAGGCCCAATTTTTTCTGCCCTGTTCATCAGGTGCTTGCAATTACAAATCTTGATCTAATAACTCACAGCAGGGCCCATTCCTGCGCCCACCAAGAGTAACTGTGAGAGCTTACAGTCTTGTGGCAAAACCGTCCACCACCCACCACCACCACCACCCCCAATTTTTCTGCCCGGTTAAACAGGTGCATGCAATTAAAAATCTTGATCTATTAACTCACAGCAGGGCCCATTCCTGTGCCCACCAGTCTTGTGGCTACACCAACATCTAATAGGGCAAATTTCTGCAGAGTATATACGCCAGGCCCCTACTTTCAAACATCCAACTTACAAACGACTCCTACTTGCAAATGGAAAGAGAAAACAGGAAGTGAGAGGAAATCTACCCCTAGGAAGGGAAATTCTATCCTGTTAGATTTAATTTGGGAAAAAGGTATCTCCTCTCTACTGATACTTTATCACCAATCCTTGTTTCAATTAAAACCCCACTTTTCCAAAAACATTTGTCATTGGGACGGAAAGTGAGGTGACATGTTCTGAACAGATGTGCAAAGACAGCAAATGTTACAGGGGTGATAACCCCTCCCTATGTTCTCCAAAAAGCTTAAAAATAGATTTTTTTGGGATGGAGCTACACTTCATAATGTACCTGTTCAGATTCTACTTAAGATCAAACCTAAAGCCGCAAGTGGTTTTAAATGGCTTCTTTTTTTCCTTTACAAATGTCATTTTGTGCAAGGACAGTTCTAAACACGGGAAACACATGCCACTTCACAGGCATACTTTGGACACCCCCCAGGTACCATATTTAAAGGAAAATGTCACTTTTTTTTTTTCACTTTATGCATCATTAAAATGACTGCTCCCGAAAAAACGTTAGTTTTTAAAAGTTCTTTTTGCATTGATATATGTCCCCTGGGGCAGGACCCGGGTCCCCAAACCTGTTTTTATGACATTAACATGCATATTGGCCGTTGTAATTAGCACTTTTGATTTCGAACGTTCGCGTCCATTATAACGTATAGGGTTCGAAAATTCGCGCGAACTTTCGGTCCGTTCGAAGGTTCTGGTTCGAACCGAACCCGGGGGTGTTCGGCTCATCCCTAGTCTGAGCTATCAAAGTTATTGTGTTCTAAATAAACCCACAGTATACAGTATGTGCACAATAGAAACGACAGGCTAAAGCCAGCCATAGATGGAGCAAATTTCTTTCCTGCAACCGCAGGTTGCAGAAAAGAGAACTGCTCAATTCCCCCATTAACAGAGTCAGTGTTGATGATGGAATCCCTCCTGCGGAGCCATTGTGATTGTGGCTACTGCTAGTGGCTATAAATGCCGGCATTAAAACGAAGTTCCAGCTTTTTTTTTTTTTTTTTTTAAAACCCAATGTGATGGTCACACCTAATCATATACATATAGGTATGAGTATTTAATGTATATGATATTGTTCTTTTTAAAAATACTTACTCAGCTCTCCCCACGGAGCACGCTCCCATCTTCAGTGTTGGCATGTGAAGCCGACTGGTCTCTTCTGGAATACTGCACTGCTGGCTACCCAGCATCCTGATCTCGAGCATGCGCATATCTTCGAAAGCATGGCGCACAAACAAACAGAGGAGGCCCATTGACTCCTGGGATTGATAAAACTCATATCCCAGGAGTCAATGCGTGGTAAAACATGATGTACCTCGCCGTGGCGAGCTACAGCGGAAGTGCAGCAGTCGCCATGCAAATTAGAGACTTAGATTACTCTAAAAAAAAAAAAAAAATGGCCAATAAGAGATTAGAAAGCTATCACAAACGGGGGGTGGGTAATGCAAAGTTTAACATTTGGGTGGAACTCTGCTTTAACAGTGAGGAATAGTAAAGGAAAAGCTCAACAAAGATGGCCACCAGGAAGATCACCATAAAGTCCATGGAAATTGCTAGAGAGACCATGTCCGCTCAATGGGTAGATTGACCACAACTTGGCCATAAAGTAAATGGAAGTGTTAGAGAGACCATGTCTGCTCAATGGGTAGTTTGACCACAACTTGGCCATAAAGTAAATGGAAGTGTTAGAGAGACCATGTCTGCTCAATGGGTAGTTTGACCACAACTTGCTCTTGTTTCTGAAGAAGTGGCCAAATTGCAGTCATTCCACATTGTTGTTTCAATTGTGCATATAGGCTGTGGGTTTACCTATCCACAATTCCATATTACTCAGTCATATCACATGTTTCATCTCATCAGTTACGCATAAGTATTAATCTGTTTTCTTTTTAGGTTGGTTTAGTGACTAGACTCGTCCTTCGTCACACTGTCAATTGTATCTTACTCCTAGTCTTTCCTCTATAGCAGCCCTCAAATTTTCCACTCGCCTACTCACATTTTGCGAGTGGAAAATGAGGGCTGGCGAGGAGCTGGGCTGCCTGGGAGTGGGGGGGGGGGGGGGGGGGGGGGTCGAGCACCGCCGGCGGGCGGAGTTGATCGGAAGCTTTTCTCCCGGTGTGAGAGTGCCATGGAGTTAGAGATGGGCCGCGGGATCACTGAGCGGTAAAACACGCCGTAACAGCTGACATTGAGACGGTCTCCGCGCGGCTCACTCTCACACAGCCCCGCCTCCTAACCCCACGCCTGTGATAGAGAGAATGCATCCCCGCATTCGGTCTATTGCAGGCGCGGGGTTAGGAGTGCCCAGCAGATTATTTTCTTACAGCCAGGAATGCCAAGCAGTGTTGCCCTTTTCATCCAGGAGTACCCCACTGAATCCTCTCTCACAACCAAGAGTGCCAAGCAGTGTCCCCTTTTACATCCAGGTGTCCTCAGCAGATTCCTGCCTTACATCCAGGAGGGCTCAGCAAAGTTTTCCCCCCGACATCCATATGTGCCCAGCAGAACTCCCCCTTTCAGGTGACAGAGCAGCAGGGCAGAACCGAGGCGGTGGAGCAGGTCTGGATGGAGGGGCAGGGAATGTGCCACTAGTTGCTAGGACCCCAGCAGTCCTTGCAAGCAACCATGGCGGAGGGATGGGGGAAATCTGTGCTGGGAACTGGACAGGTTCACGGCTAGGTAGAAGTGGATATTGCGTGTAGGGGGCAGGTAGTAGTTGGGTGACACTCCCCCCCATGTTCCCCTCCTCCTTAGGCACCAAGCAAGGGTCACATAGGAGGCCTACCCTGGGGTGGGTTCTTCTGGGCTATGCTAGACACTTTGGATAGGGTCACTGCCTTGCACATGGGACACATCACCTTTACCTTGTGCTGCGCACTGTGTACACTTGAGCAATAAACTGTTCTCTAGGTAACTCACCTGTCTCTGTGTCAATGTACACCCTCACTGTCACAGCTGCATTTAGGAGGGACATGAGTCTATGCCTTCTCTACCTTTCCAGCGTTTCACTGCTACCTCACTCCCAGTAAAGGTATGGGGTCCCACTGTGCACCTGGCATGGACACCATGTGCGCACTTCACGTAACTCTTGCTCTTCCAAACCTATAGACAGGTTGAGGACCTCTGCAGTGCCGATCTGCTCTCATTTCTACGAGAGACAGACCGCTCACAGAGAGAGTGCCGACAATAACTCCCTCCAGCAAGAGGTTATCCCACCTGTCCCCTGTACACATTTACGACAGGCTGCATGTGAAACCTTTGTTACCCCTGGTAACCATTTGTGTTAAATTCTTTACAAAGCTACGAAGCTGTCTTCATACCCCAAAGTGCTTTATCTAACCCACAACAAATGTGTGTACCGGTTACTTGCATTACACTCCTTTAGTAACTTCAGACCAGGCAAGGGAAACATTTAACATTTTTACTTGAATAAATTAACATCAATATACACCAACTCAGAAAAAAGACAATTTATCCTGAACCCAGCGCTCACTAGTAAAAAAAAAAATAAGAAAAAAAAATTTTAAAATAAAAATAACTCTAAATCTATATATATGAAGGCAGCTATTATACACCTAAAAGGTAATAATCATTCAAGTAGCGCTATAAACTATATGTGAAATAAAGTGTTGCAAAATTATCATAAAACAACAACATATAACACCACGTGAAATAATGTTAAATGAACAAAAAATCCTTTTGATGACTGAAGTGAAAAATATATGACAAGATATGTCCAGTGAAGGTCAATCTTCAAAACGTTCTTTTATAAACTTCCACCACACCAACGTGTCTCGTGATCCCTCTCCCAATAAAACCGCACTCACCAGATAATGTTGCCTCCCACTTTCGTGGTTGGCAAAGAAGCTGTTAAACCACACCTGGGTTAGATAAACGATCAATCCAAAGGCTATACCTCCATATGTGAAAATAAAACATAAAAAGTGCTCCACATAGCGTGATTCTGTTTGCAAAAACGATTTATTCAAACAAATCATCCACACACCCTTCAATGGTTAAACTCACATGTTCAAAGTGTAAAAACAGCAAAACACAGCAAAATGTTCCACAGCACACTGCAACAGAGGATAACTTGGCAGTACGCACAAATGGTCACATGGAATACCAAACTATGCTACTTCAGGTCTCACCCACTCCTCTAGACGCTGCCCAAGGTGCACACAGTGATGCAATGAACTCTGGATGGCGAATATGTAGAGCGGTGAAGGGAGCCGGTCTCTAAGAATACCAATCTGTCAAAAAGATTTTCAAAGTCCGTGTGGCCACCCCCAGTTAAGAGAGCCGCTGGTTTGTTTTGGGTCCCTGAGTACAGCTCCACCAACCCCCGGCAATTTGGCTCTACCCGCTCTGGCACAGTTAGTCAAGGGGTGTGTATCTATGCACATAAAACATATCTTATACTCTAAGTGCAATTGGTATGAACTCACAAGCAGACTGCTGAGATAAGAATAACTGGCTTTACTTTGTCAGTAAGGAAAAGAAATAGCAACGTGCATTTGAACATATGTCTTACAATACTTTAGCAGATCCCTGCAATATGCACTTTAATATATACACACATATGTAACAACTAGCAATGGGGAAACGGAGCGCCAAGTGTGGCGACCGTCTGCTATGCACCCCTGAGGTGCAATAAATCTATCTGCGCCTACCTAACGGACCAGGCCTGATCCCTAGCAATAGAGCTCAGTCCTTGTACTAGTACAGTGTTCTTCACCGGCAATAAATCTGTAGAGGTGGTGCACATGTAGCTTTAAATGGTATCTTTGTAATCCACAGAAAGTAACATTTGCTGCTCTGAGGTAAATTGCGCCTAGGCAGTTCAATAGGCATAAAACGTGTGTATCAATGCAGGATGAGCCTTTCAGCTCTCTCACCAATCCTTGGGTACCGTCCTCGGCTCCGGTCCCTCCAATGGCGGCTCTGGTCTCTTCAATGGCGGCTCGGGTCTCCTCAGTCACAGCCCCTGCGCTCCGGTCCTCAGCTCCGACCGACCGACTGTAGGGAAGAGTCTCCGCTCCGCTGCTGCTGACTCTGAGGGATGAGAGTCTCACTCCATCTGCTGCAAGGCCCAGGCTTCAGGCCTTCAGCTCCGGTCCGCACAGGTGTCTCCACTGGCTGTAGTCTCCGCGTCACAAGCTCTGTCAGCAGAGGGAGGCCAGTCCTGTCCGGCCTCAGAAGAGGAAGTGTCCCAAGAGGAAGAGGCGGTCTCCGCTCTTCCTTTTTATAACCTCCCCCAGCAGCCTCTCGGGCGGAAACAAGCAGCCCGGGAGCCTGGGGGATTATGGGGGATGTAGTCTCTTCCCCTAAAAGGGGTACGACCCCGCTACACACTCCCCCCACTTTGAATCTTTGGTCCCCAAAGACAGTGTTCAAACTACAAACTTTCTCGGGAACAATACTTTCACATAATTTGGACAGAGGAGCTTCCCACCAATTGGCATAAGATGGGGAGCTGTCCTGTCTACAGGTCACTTCAGTGTGGGCGACCTGTTTAACTGTGCCAGAGAGTGAGCTGGGGTTGCCCTCCACCCAATGAACAGTGGATGGGTCAGGGCTTTCAGCACTTCTCCTTGCTGTGGTAACAGAGTCCTCTGAACTTTCTCCCATCTTGGGGTAAGTTAACTTCTTGGGAGGCTTCACAACTCTGCGAGCTCTCTGTTCTCTTGGAACTTCTTCAGGAACACATTCTGGCAACATCTCTGGTTCTGGAACATCTACTTCTTCTTCTTCTGGGTAGAGACCAGGGATATCTTCCCAGCACTCAGGCACAACACTGAATGGCACAAACTCTGTGGCTTCTGGGTTCAATGTGTTATCTTCCGCATCTTCAGTAGGTGGAAGATCTATGGCGGAACTTCCTGGAGTTGAGGAAGGCCATAGCCATTCAAGTTCTCCTCTTTCTTCCTCTGGTTGGGGGTCCTGTCCACCCCTAACTTGGGATGTTTGAGACCTAGTGTTAGGCCTGGGGGGATCCAGAATGGAAACAGATTCAGGTACGTCTCTTGCTGGAGGCATTCTGACTGCTTCAGTGAGTGGGAGCAAATGATTCCTATGCCAGGTCTTCAAAGGCCCCAACCTTCCTTCTGGTTTCAATTTGTAGACAGGCAATCCTGGAAGTTTTCTACAGATGATATATGGCTCTGATCTCCATCTATCAGCAATCTTGTGTTTTCCAGGGATCCCTAGGTTGCGTAACAGTACACGGTCCCCAGGCTGTAGGTCCTGTACTCTAACTTTCAAATCAAAGTTCCTCTTATTTCGGGCCCCTCTCTGGTCAGAGGCCGCTTGAGCTTTCTCATAAGCTATCTTCAGACTGCGCCTCAGTCTGTCCACATATCCTTTGTGGGAGGCAGCAGAGGCATGGTCTAAGGAAATGCCGAAGGCCAAATCCACTGGCAATCTTGCTTCTCTCCCAAACATAAGTCGGTAAGGGGAAAAACCTGTCACATCACTTGTGGTGCAGTTGTAGGCATGCACCAGAGCTGAAATGTGTTGACTCCAATGTTGCTTCTTCTCTGTTTCCAAAGTTCCCAACATGTTCAATAGGGTCCTGTTGAACCTTTCAGGCTGGGCATCACCTTGAGGGTGATATGGTGTGGTTCTAGTCTTCTCTACTCCCAGAGAATCTAGTAGCTTCCTGATCAGGCGACTCTCAAAGTCCCTTCCTTGGTCTGAATGGATTCTCTGTGGCAGTCCATAGTGAACAAAGTACTTCTCCAAAAGTACCTTGGCTACTGTAGAGGCCTTCTGGTCCTTGGTTGGGAAAGCCTGAGCATAACGAGTGAAATGGTCGGTTACCACCAGAACATTTCCCAATCCACTCAAATCGGGTTCAAGGCAGAGAAAATCAATGCATACCAGATCCATTGGGCCTTGACTCTGTAGGTGGCCCATTGGGGCAGCTTGATGGGGTAAACTCTTCCTCTGAATGCATCTTGCACAGGAATGGCAATACTCCTCCACTTCGGCCCTCATGCAGGGCCAATAAAACCGGTCTCTGACAAGTTGGAAGGTTCTCTCTGCTCCCAAGTGACCATGGTGGTCATGTAAGGCAATCAGCACAGTCTCTCGATGCTTTTCCGGGAGAAACAACTGCCACTTGTCTTCTGGGCCATCAGAGGGGCCCCTTCGGTAGACTACCCCCTGATGCACCTGTAACTTGTCCAACTCTCTCCTCAGTAGGCGAGCTTCTTTGGAAGGGTGAAGGCGAAGTCCCTCTGGACTCTTGTCTTCCAGGGCTTCAAGGACCAATTTCCCCATGGGGTCTTCCAATTGGTCACACCTTAACTCCTTCTTGGACAGCTTCGGTAGGCACTCTTCTTCTAGTTGAGTTACCCCACAGTAACACTTTGGGACTCCCACTGTGGTAACTCCTATCTCTTCAGCTCTGGATCCTCCTCTGGCTTGGAGTTCAGCTCCCTGACAAAGAGCTCGCACTCCCTCTGGTGCCACTTGGGTCCAGTCTCCCAGTCATCGACCATGACATGGGACCTTCGGGACAGGGCATCTGCATCCCTATTTCCAGCCCCTGGTCTGTACTTGAGACTGAAATTGAATCCAGACAACGCCGCCAACCATCTGTGTCCAGTTGCGTCCAGCTTGGCGGTGGTGAATAGATAGGTCAAGGGGTTGTTATCTGTCTTTACAGTAAACTCGGCCCCATACAGATAGTCTCTCAGTTTGTCAACAACTGCCCATTTGAGGGCTAAGAACTCCAACTTGTGGGTGGGATAGTTCTTCTCGGAGGGGGTCAGGCTCCGGCTCACATAGGCCACTGGTCGTAGCTGGTCTTCATACTCCTGGTAGAGTACTCCACCTAGGCCCTCATGGCTGGCATCAACATGTAGCTCATATGGTCTAGTGGGGTCAGCGTAGGCCAAAACTGGGGCTGTGGTGAGACTTCTCTTCAAGGTTCTGAAAGCCTCTTCACACCTTGAGTTCCATTGGTCTTGGACCGATTCACCGGGCCTCCTAGGCCCCAATCCATCTTCCTCTCCTTCTGTCTTGAGCAGCTCGTTGAGGGGTTTGGCAATGCGGGCAAACCCATCCACAAACCTGCGGTAGTAGGAGCAGAACCCCAAGAAAGACCGAAGTTCTGTAACTGTTGTGGGCCTTGGCCACGAAGTAACTGCCTCCAACTTCTCAGGGTCTGTAGCCACTCCTTTTTCAGACACTATGTGTCCCAGATAGTTCACAGAAGACTGATAGAACCGACACTTCTCGGGAGAAAGTTTGAGTCCCTCTTCACTGAGCCTGTTCAGTACTTTCTCCAATCTGGCTTCATGCTCTTCCAAAGTCTTTCCAAAGACAATGACATCGTCCAGGTACACAAGGACTTCTATGAGGTTCATGTCTCCAACTGTCCTTTCCATTAGGCGTTGAAACGTAGCAGGAGCTCCAGATAGGCCCTGAGGCATCCTGTTGAACTCAAAGAATCCTACTGGGGTTATGAAGGCAGTCTTTTCTCTATCTTCTGGATGCATGGGGATTTGGTAATACCCACTCTTGAGGTCCATCACACTGAACCACTTAGCTCCAGATAAACTCTGTAAGGCATCTTCTATCCTTGGCGTGGTGTACTGGTCAGGAATGGTTCTCCTGTTGAGAGTTCTGTAGTCAATGCAGAGCCTCAATGACCCATTCTTCTTCCTGACTACCACAATTGGGGAGGCATAGGGGCTTCTGGACTCCCTAATCACTCCCGTCTTCTTCAGTTCCGCAAGCTGCTCCCTCAGATCCTCCAGATCTGCTAGCGGGACTCGCCTCACTCTCTCTCTGAATGGCTTGTCCTCTTGCATGCGGATTCGATGGGTGGCACTCCTCGCACACCCCACATCAAACTCATCTTTAGAGAAAATCTTCTCCCATCTGGTCAGCTGGGCCTTGGCTCTCTCTTTCCAAGCTCCAGGTAGGTTTGGGTTTTCCATGGAGAGTTTCTTCCAAACATCTTCTCCTTCACCCGTCCCCTTCACTTCTGACCAGCCAACTGGGACAGCAGGACTCACCTGTCCCAGAAGCATCCTGGCAGGGATCTCCACGGGCTGCTCCGTGGGGTTCCTCACACTGACAGGGACTCTTCCTCTGCCTTCTTCAGGTCCTTCAATGAGATTACTTCTGGTATCACTTCCAGACCTGAGTGACCCTCCATTGGGTCGGGTTCCAACATTACAAAGGGGCCAGGCTGCTCCCAAGTAAGTTTCACCGTGGCTCTCATGCAGGTCACCTCTCCAGGCTGTAACACTGCTCCTTCTTTTCCAAGCCTCCATACCCTTCCTATCCCCTCACTTGGGGTCTTCTGCTCTAGGACCAACCGTTGGTAGGCTGCCTTCAGCATGGGATGGATCTTGGGAGGTGAAAGATTCTCTTTCTTCACCAGGGGGGTCAGAAGCCTTCTGACTAGATCCGTGTTTGTCCCTATAATCAGGGACGTCTTGCTGGTTCCTGGTGGGCGGGGACACACCACTGCTAAGGTGTCGAACACTTCAGACTTCCCAGCTACGGATGGGTCAAACGTCAACCGTATGGGTAAGTATCCATCATAGGGGAAACTCTGAGTTCCCAATCCCCTTATCTCCAACTCTTCTATCTTCTGTATTGGCAGATGACTCAGGTATCTGTCATAGAAGTCCCTGTACAATAGGGTCACTTGTGCTCCAGTGTCTAGGAGGGCCTTTGTGTACACTCCTTCCACCTGGATGGGTACAGTAGGGGATGGACCAACCAACTCTTCTGGGTAGGGCCGAGTTGATGCTGTCCTCTTCTTTGGACTCTTTTCTTTACCAGCACTGGATTTGCGCTTGATCCTTTCTTGAGCCTGGTATGCATTAATTTTCTCCCTCTTAGTGGGAGTGTGAACCCGTTGAGGGACATTGTTATCTCTCACTTTGAAGAGTTCACGTTTGGGAGTGCTGTGTCTCTTCGGAGGGGTCTTGCCCCCTTTCTCTGGAGTGCACCTTGGTTGAGGATCCCTGGGCCCCTTTTGAGGGGTTTGATCTCCTCGCTTTCTCTTCCTGTTGTGCTTCTTGGAGCTCACTGAAAGTGATGGGCACCCGGTTGACTCCTTCACCGGGGCCCTTTGGCGTTTCCCGCCGGCTGGCGGCTTTCTGTTTTCTTCTTCTTGGGACTGGAACATACAGCTGCAATGTGGCCCACTCCGCCACAATTAAAACAGATCATCTCACCGTAGTCAGGTGGGGATGCTGGTGCTGAAACAGCTGGAAACAATTCCCTCCTGCTTGTTTCTTTCTTGGGACTGGGCGTCTCTTTCGCCACTAGAGATGTCAGTATCTCCATCATCTGGGACATCTGCAACTTCAGGGCATCTACCTCTGTCTCTCTTTCAGGGGTTAAGGCCGACCTGACCGTGGCCACTGGAAGTTTTGTAGACCCCATCACTTGCTTCTCCCTTTTCTCTTCCAACATGGCCTCTTCTTCTCTGACCATTCGGATGAGGTCAGGGTAGTCCAGGCTCTTCCCATCCTGCCGGGTGCGTAGTATTAGTGCGACAGGGTCCAGGGGTTGGGCTCCCCTCATCACCTGCTGGGCACGGGCTTCATCTACCTTCCCTGGATCTATCCCCTTCTTCAGGATAATCCTATGCAGGATCTTGTCTATGCGTCCCATGTACTCTGACAGCTTCTCCCCTGTCTTCTGGTAACAGTGTTCCAGTTGATAGGTAAGTTCTGTGACTTTTTCTGTCCCACCAAACACACCTTCCAGGATGTCTATGTAGTCCTGGGCAGTGCAATCCTTTTTGCTTGTCTTCAGATTGCGTATGGCCTCTAAGGCAGGCCCTTTTAGGCTCTCAACAATCCTTTGCTTCTTTCTGCCTTCTGAGACCTCCCATTCTTCTAAGGCCTGCGTGGCACCATCTAACCACTCTTCAAATCCCTCTTCTCCCGAGGGTACAGGTGTCCTCCCTGAAAACATCCGGAGTTTCCTGTATCCCGACATTGGGTAGTCCCCGGGGTCTCTTCTGCACTGAGTCACAATCTCCCCTAGGACAGCACACAGTTCTGCACTAAGAGTAGTCTGTGCGGGTGCGGGACTTTCCGCGCCCTTCTGCTCTTCCTTCTTTGGGGATAGAATGGCTTTCATTGGAGAACCTTCTCCCTTGCGCGGCAGCGCATGCAGCAATTGGTAGGCCTGACCATTCGGTGCCTGTATGCTTTGGCTCCTGAACTGCTCTGGAGTCTCTTCCTTCCATTCTATTAAGGCGTATGTGTACCCAGCATCATTTCTCATGTCCATTATCCATGACTTCTGGCATGGGGATAATGACATTATGAGCTGCTTGACTGCCTCTCTCTGCCATATCCCTGGCAGTTCAATGACTGCTGCTGCGGCTGGGTCAGCGGCCCATGTTGCGGACCACCGTCCCACTTCTATTGGGTCCATGCCGGTACCTTCTGGCGGCTTTTCCCGCTGACTCAGGATCCCGGATTACGAGCCCCCACGTGTAGCGCTACCCCCAGTTAAGAGAGCCGCTGGTTTGTTTTGGGTCCCTGAGTACAGCTCCACCAACCCCCGGCAATTTGGCTCTACCCGCTCTGGCACAGTTAGTCAAGGGGTGTGTATCTATGCACATAAAACATATCTTATACTCTAAGTGCAATTGGTATGAACTCACAAGCAGACTGCTGAGATAAGAATAACTGGCTTTACTTTGTCAGTAAGGAAAAGAAATAGCAACGTGCATTTGAACATATGTCTTACAATACTTTAGCAGATCCCTGCAATATGCACTTTAATATATACACACATATGTATCCAACTAGCAATGGGAAAACGGAGCGCCAAGTGTGGCGACCGTCTGCTATGCACCCCTGAGGTGCAATAAATCTATCTGCGCCTACCTAACGGACCAGGCCTGATCCCTAGCAATAGAGCTCAGTCCTTGTACTAGTACAGTGTTCTTCACCGGCAATGAATCTGTAGAGGTGGTGCACATGTAGCTTTAAATGGTATCTTTGTAATCCACAGAAAGTAACATTTGCTGCTCTGAGGTAAATTGCGCCTAGGCAGTTCAATAGGCATAAAACGTGTGTATCAATGCAGGATGAGCCTTTCAGCTCTCTCACCAATCCTTGGGTACCGTCCTCGGCTCCGGTCCCTCCAATGGCGGCTCTGGTCTCTTCAATGGCGGCTCGGGTCTCCTCAGTCACAGCCCCTGCGCTCCGGTCCTCAGCTCCGACCGACCGACTGTAGGGAAGAGTCTCCGCTCCGCTGCTGCTGACTCTGAGGGATGAGAGTCTCACTCCATCTGCTGCAAGGCCCAGGCTTCAGGCCTTCAGCTCCGGTCCGCACAGGTGTCTCCACTGGCTGTAGTCTCCGCGTCACAAGCTCCGTCAGCAGAGGCAGGCCAGTCCTGTCCGGCCTCAGAAGAGGAAGTGTCCCAAGAGGAAGAGGCGGTCTCCGCTCTTCCTTTTTATAACCTCCCCCAGCAGCCTCTCGGGCGGAAACAAGCAGCCCGGGAGCCTGGGGGATTATGGGGGATGTAGTCTCTTCCCCTAAAAGGGGTACGACCCCCATAAAAGCCCGCAAAATTGCCCAGGGAAGGCGGAAAACATTAACCCCTTCCCCCCTGGCTTGGGCAGCCAAACTGGCTAACTAAACACAGGAGGCAACCTGCCTACACGTGGTTGCGCAGCACACTCTCCCTTTCACTGTTGAGCGCAGTAATGCTTGCATTACTGCAATGCACTAAAACACATTTTGAATAGTGATGATTTATTCTTAATAGCACAGCAATGCACACTGTCATGTGTTGTGGTGTATTGTGTTACAAAAATAGTACAGGTTCCTGTTTTGATGCATTAGGCAGCATATTTATTTGATATAAACAAGGCCAAGGATAAATCCAAGCTTAGTCACTGGCCAGCCCACTGACAACCGAATCAACCTATCTAACAGTATGCGTTAAAACAGGGGTTTAGTCTGCACACATTTGCAAACACATGCGTAACCACAGAGCCTTGCCACGGCACCCTGGTATCTGTGGTCCTATCACTAGCTTATGAGTAACTCCACAATGGAAGCACATGCATTCTTTCTGATGGATAGGTGGAGGGCAGGTGAACCGAAGGGAGCCCACCCCTTCTTAAAGGTCCACCTGCCCTCCACCTATCTGAAATGGAGACTCATCAGACCAGACAACGTTTTATCCAATCTTCTATTGTGCAATTTTGGTGATCCTGTGTGAATTGTAGCCTCAGTTTCCTGTTCTTAGCTTACAGGAGTGGCTTCTGGTGTGGTCTTCTGCTGCTGTAGTCCATCTGCTTCGAAGGTTCGATGTGTTGTGCATTCAGAGATGGTATTCTGCATACCTTGGTTGTAACGAGTGGTTATTTGACTTACCGTTGTCTTTTTCTATTGTCTGCCCATTCTCCTGTGACATCAACAAAGCATTTTCCTCCACACAACTGCCACTCGCTGGATATTTTCTCTTTTTCAGACCATTCCCTATAAACCCCAGAGATGGTTGTGTGTGAAAATCCCAGGAGATCGGCTGTTTTTTAAATACTCAGACCAGCCCGTCTGGCACCAACAACCATGCCACGTTCAAAGTCACTTAAATCCCCTTTCTGACGCTCGGTTTGAACTTCAGCAAGTCGTCTTTAGCACATCTAGATGAATAAATGCATTGAGTTGCTGCCATGTCATTGGTTGATTAGCAATGTGTGTTACCAAGCAATTGAACAGGTGTACCTAATAGAGTGTATACACAGTATAATGGTTTCAATGGATTTTTTTCTCAACATTTTTGTACAAAAATGAATTCACTTAAATAATATAATTAGGGCTGTGAAAATTAAAGATTAATTCCTCGATTAATCGTAAAAATTTTTGATCGATCCAATTTTTTTTGATCGATTACAATTCTTTTGATCAGTACTCACCTCTCCGCCGGCTTTTCCGGGTCTTCACGGAGTTCCGTCGGAGGACTCCTCCCCCCTTCCCCAAGTGCTTCCGTCTGCTAACGAAGGAAAGGGGGGAGGAGTCCAGTGACATCGAAGTTCTGATTGAACGTAACGCGTACGGGGGAGGAGCTACACATGACATCACCCGCTGCTGCCCTACGGAACAACAACACGATTGTTGGCTTTACATGCTGTGTTTTTATCATCTTTATGTGAGTAGTTTGTGTTTGAACACAAAAATTAAATCTTATACTTAAAGAGGGAGTCCACCTGAAAAAAAATTATTAAAAGTCAGCAGCTACAAATACTGCAGTTGCTGTCTTTTAATAATCGGACACTTACCTGTCCCAGGGTCCAGCGATGCGGGGGAACGAGGCCCCCTTCGTTCCCCGCTCCACTCGCGGCGCCGGAATTTTTACTGTGGGCTCCCGGCTGTGGCCTCACAGCCGGGCACCCACTGCGCATGCGCGAGCGCGCGCCGTGAGCCGTAATACGGCGCTCAGTCATCTGGGACACGTGACAGGTCCCAGATGACTGTGCGCTGCCGAGGGGAAGTGATGTCAGTGCCCGGGCACTGAAGGTGGCAGACTACGAGGGACCCCCTAGCAACAGGCATTTAGAGGTGAGTAAAAATTTTTTTTTTTTTTTTTTTCCAATAATTTTTTTTTAATTTTTTTTAAGATTTTTAAGAAACTTTTTTTTTTTTGGTGGCAACACCACTTTAGTGAGCACTTAGATCTTTCCCTTCTACCCATGACCTGGCATCCTTGCTGAGATCTAAGGAGACGTGAGAGAAGTTTATGGCCCGTGTTAACCCTTTTGATACCCTTTTGCATGACCACCTGTTTGCACAGAGGTCCATGCCATAAGGTGAGAGTGATTAGTTAGCCCGGAGGTGGAGGGATTGTCACGCTACTGTGGGAAAAAAATGACTTACGTCAGTGCTACAGTTTGAATTTAAAGCGTATTTGTGTGAACTGTGAAGTTAAGTCATGGATTGTGGAAACTAACTAGTGTCAGGTGATTGTATATAGTGTATACCACATTTACCACTGACAAATGCCGAGTTGCAATGCAAGGAGATCAGCTAAAAGTAGTTGGATCTGTATGTGCGTTATAATTAATCGAAATTAGTTGATTAATCGATTAAAAAAAAAAATTGATTAATCGAACACGAAAATTTTAATCAGTAACAGCCCTAAATATAATTACAACATACTTAGAACGTGTGTATGGGAGATTATATTTCTTTCTTTTTTTTTTTTACATCTACTGTATGTAATAGGAATGGGTAGATGCTTCCTATGTAACCATGTCCCACGTCTTACAGAAAAGAGATCGGAACAGAGCCCTTGCGGTCAATGCAGACTTCACATAAGCCTAAAACCCTTTCAATTAGTCACAAACAGGGAATTGCATTGATTTACAACACATTCCTAAGAAAGTTGAGGCTGTGTGAAGTCTGAACCCTTATCTAGAATTACCTGTGGTCAGACAGACTAGTTGTTAGAAGATCAAATGAACTGAATAGGTATCAATGGCAGCACCTCCCCTTCCAACATCTCAACACAACTGATGACAAGTTGACAACTCAACTTCCGCAAAGCTTTGAGCAAATTTATGAGCTGGGGGATATAAAACACTAACCATTCTTAATTCATGAATAAGTGGGAAGCCTTTCCCATTTTATTCAACGCAAAACAAAAACCTGTTTTTACTTTTTGACACTTTCTATGGTGAATGGGTGGGGGGGGGGTTTGGCCGGGATCTGAGGGTCCCCTTGTTAAAGGGGGCTTCCAGATTCCGATAAGCCCCCCGCCCTCAGACCCGACAACCATTGGCCAAGGTTGTTGGGAAGAGGCTCAATATCTATGTGGCAATCTGCGATTCCATTGGGCATTAGCAGATGTGCCAGTCCTTCTGCGAACTGTTCTCTGACAGGGACAGTGCATAGCATCAGGGAAATTTTACGATGGAGTAGGGAAAATGCAGGGACACGCCATTCTTCCCGGATGCCTCCCCATTTGGGTACGGACCGGCCAGGCTGCATTCCACTCTTTAAGACATACGCTATCAGCCCATCTGAGTCTTCAATCTACTGTCTTGTTGCTGTTACAATTTGTGAGTGTTCCCAGTTGGGTTGCCTCCCCACCTGGTCTGTATTTTCTGCCCGCTGCACCTACCCACCTGATGATAATGGTCGTCAGGACAAATCTAGAGAGAGTGATTCCCCCTTATAGAGACACAGGCAGCAAAATAAAGCTGACAGCGGTTCTTACCTTTCCTAACTCTGTTCAAAACCAAAAAACAAACTTTTGGCTTTAGATGCACTTTAATTTGTTAGTACAATAACCCATGAACAGTTGGGTAAGGTGTGATTGTCTTGAACAAACATACTCCAGACATTTTAGACAGTAGCTCCAATGCATAGCTAGCCTTCACCCAGCACTCATTGTGGTTGTTGCCTTTGCATCCTTCCCGTAATCTCCGACTGTTGTAAATATGAAATTGGTGATTTCCAAGTGTAGGCCCTAAGTGTTGTCTGTGACCTGGGATTCCATCTGTTTTTCCGCCACCGTCTGCTTATCTGCAAAGCTGATCACACCTAACAAGTCCTACCTTACTGTTCTATTTCTGTCTCAGAAAAAGTCATACATTACTCACTCAATGCATTGTCTAGGCCAAATGTTTTCTTACTGCTCAAGGTGCAGATAAACAAGCCGGTATTATGAAGAGTGATTTCTATGGAGGCTTGTGTGATACACAATGCAGAGAAGCTCAAAGGAGTATAGAGGACCCCGGCCAGGAAATGTCCCTACATAGTGCCAGTGTGGTGCTGGAAAGGGAAACACAGTAAAGAGTGAGGAAGAAGGGATTTTACCAGGTGGTCTGCACCCCCCAGGTGGGGTTGGGGCTTAACCGCTTCAATACAGGGCTTTTAAACACCCTTCCTTACCAGAGCACTTTTTGCGATTCGGCACTGCGTCGCTTTAACTAACAATTGCGCGGTCGTGCGACGTTACACCCAAACAAAATTGACGTCCTTTTTTTCCCACAAATAGAGCTTTCTTTTGGTGGTATTTGATCGCCCCTGCGGTTTTTATTTTTTGCGCTATGAACAAAAGAAGAGCGACAATTTTGAAAAAAAAACACAATATTTTTTACTTTTTGCTATAATAAATATCCCATTTTTTAAAAAAAAAACGATTTTTTTTCCTCAGTTTAGGCTGATACGTATTCTTCTACATATTTTTGGTAAAAAAAATCGCAATAAGTGTATATTGATCGGTTTGCGCAAAAGTTATAGCGTCTACAAAATAGGGGATAGATTTATTGAATTTTTTATTTTTTATTTTTTACTAGTAATGGCGGCGATCTGCGATTTTTTTTCGTGACTGCGACATTGCGGCGGACACTTCGGACACTTTTGACACATTTTTGGAACCATTCACATTTACACAGCGATCGTTGCTATAAAATTGCAGTGATTACTGTGTAAATGTGACTGGCAGGGAAGGGGTTAACACTAGAGGGCGCTGGAGGGGTTAATGTGTTCCCTAATAGACGTGATTCTAACTGTAGGGGGAGGGGACTTAAGGGGAGGAGACCGATCATGTGATCCTCCGTACTGGGATCACATGATCGGTCTCCTCCCCGCTGACAGGACGTGGGGCTGTGTGTTTACACACACAGCTCCACATTCCCGCCCGGTCCCGTTGTTTTAACGGGCAATCGCGGGTGCCCGGCGGACATCGCGGCCGCCGGGCACTCGCACCGGGTCCCGAGCGATGCCGCGCGCGCCCCCCAGGCGGCCGGGAATCCGAGGACGTCATATGACGCCCACCCAGGATGGTAGATCCACCTTGTGGGCATCATATGACAGTTTGCGGTATTGAAGCGGTTAATAACCCCACTTGACCTTCGAATGGCTTACCCCCCTTCATTTGTGATACAGCACTGCGTTATTTTAACTGACAATTGCGCAGTCATGTGATGCTGTACCCAAATAAAATGTATGTCCTTTACAGTTACAATACAGTACGATACAGGAGGAATTAGAGGGCCCTGCTTGTTAGAATTTACAATTTAGGATGTATTCTGCTACAAGTTTTTGGTAAAAGAAATTGCCAATGAGCGTATATTGATTGGTTATAGAAAAAGTTATAGAGTCTATCTGCAAACTATGGAATATTTTTATTTTTACTAGTAATGGCGGCAATTAGCGACTTATAGTGGGACTGCGATATTGCGGCGGACATTCTGAAAACTAATTGACACTCTTGACACTTTTTGAGGACCAGTGACACTAATACAGTGATCAGTGCTAAATAATATGCACTGTTAATGTACAAATGACAATGGCTGGGAAGGGGTTAACCATACTTCCCAACTTTTTGAGATGGGAATAAGGGAATGGGGGACCCCTATTAGCAACCACTACTATTCCTTTATACTGACTTTCTGAAAGAAAAATGGTGCCATTTATATACAAGTATATAGAGCAGACCAAAATGAGGGACAAATGAGGAGGACAGAGGGAAATTGCTCCAAATCAGGGACAGTCCCTCAAAATCAGGGATAGTTGGGAGCTATGGGTTAACTGTGTGACTAACCAGTGTGTTACTCTACTTCCCTCTTGCCAGAACGGTGATCTGTCATGTTTACATAGCCAGATTGCAGTTCTGTCTCTCTACCTAACGATTGGTGGGTGCCAGAGGACATTGGGTACTGTGCATCCACCGATCGGCTTCCAGTGTGTGTAATTACAGGGGAGGTGTGTGTCGCCGGCGGCACGCATGAGCGCCCCCTACCCCAAAGAGTCGCTTTACGGCAGACCTCAAGTGGTTAAAGTACAACTGTAACAGCACTGGGGTCATCAGTTCAAATCCCAACCATGGCACCACCTGCACGGAGTTTGCATGTTCTTCCCGTGCCTGCTCCGGTTTCCTACGGGTGCTCTGGTTTCCTCCCACACTCCAAAGACATGCTGGTAGGTTAACTGGCTTCTGTCTAAATTGGCCCTAGTGTGTGTATAAATGTGAGCTAAGGGTCTTAGATTGTAAGCGACCTTGAGGGCAGGGACTGCGGTGAATGTACAATATATATGTAAAGCGCTGTGTAAATTGATGGCGCTATGCCATCAATTTACTCTGTATTTACCTGTAAATTTACCTGTAATAAATAAATACCTGTACCAATTTACCTGTAATAAATAAATAAAAATACAGTTGTCTTTAATGTGATTGTAAAGGGAATTTTTTTTTTTAAATAATAAACATGTCATACTTACCTGCTCTGTGTAATGGTTTTGCACAGAGCAGCCCTGAGCCTCCTCTTCTCAGATCCCCTGCCGTCACTCCTGGGTCCTGAGCTATGAATAAGCACTACTGTTAGTGCAAAACGCGTCAGCTCCCCTGTTTGCTGTGGCATGATTTTTTATAAATAAAAAGGCAATTTCTTCAGAGTGCGGCTGTCCAAAACTACTCTCTATTTATTGTTACAAGCAATTGCCGGCACCTGTGGCTCCTACACTGGTGCAGAGGTTTACTATCATCTGTCCTCCTGGAGCGGTGATATATTCCCTTCCCTACTTCTGGGTCCTCCCTCCTGCTGAGTACCCTCATAGCAAACCGCTTGCTATGGGGACCAGTGGAGGCTGGTGCTCCATTTTTTGAATGGGCCGACAAACAAACGACCCGACATCCCCCCGTTCGGTCTGTCCATCAGTGAAACCCCCCTTACAGTCGGTTGGTCCTTCAGTCAGAGTCCCCCTCCCCCATCGCTTGGTCGATCAGCAATACAACACACCACACACAACCCCCCCCCCCCCCCCCGTCACTCACCTGTCCTTCCATCTGTCCCCCACCAGCCCCGCACTTCCCCCATCCAGATGATGACGTACGACTGGACTAGAATAAGGAAGTTCATAGCCAGTAGCCAATAGCTGCCCTAGCGTCGGTTTTCGTCCGTCGGACTAGCATACAGATGAACAGATTTTTCGACCGGACTCGAGTCCGTCGGAAAGATTTGAAACATGTTTTAAATCTAAAGTCTGTCTGATTTTTAGACAGCAAGGGTCCGATGAAGCCCACACACGATCGAATTGTCCGGAGGATTCGTTCTGTCGGACCTAGTCCATCGAAAAGTCCGCTCGTGTGTACGCGGCATAAGAGGCTTCCCCTGCGTCTCCTGTTCCTGGCTGAACGGTATTCTCTACGGACGCTATTCTTCACCTGTCGGCCAATTGGGTCTCAGGACCGCTTCCTGACTGGCTGGGAGGAGAATCAGGAAGACAATAGCAAATATTATTTTGCTATTGTCACACAACTGGGTGGGCTCAGGGCGCAGTGCTCTGCCCCCCGAGCCGGCCCTTTTTTTAAGCCAATTAGAGCCTCTGGCTCTAATCACGTGCTTCTATTTAAAAAAAAAAGGGATCCATGCATCCAGCGCCCCGCATGTAGATTAGGGCCACTGATGGGGACCCTTGTGCAGACTCGATCCTGAGCTTCAGTGTGTGTGTGTGTACATAGACCCGCACTGTGTGTGTCAATAGACACACACAGCGCAGCTCCCTCCTCACTGGCTGTAATTGACAGCAGCAGGAGCCAGTGACTCCCGCAGCTGCCTCCGAGCCATAGAGCAGTGATGTTGCTCTCGAGCACAGTACTGGATCGACATTGGGCTCAGGTAAGTGTAAGGGGGTGCTGGGGGGGGGGGGGGCTGTACTCAGAAGGTTTTTTACATTAAACAAAAATCCCTTTAGAACCACTTTAAAGCATACTACTTTCTGAAAAAGTAATTGTAAAGAGAGAGTATATCATATATGGATAGTTTATACCAACAATCCACACAGTGATAATACATTGTATCATATAGTTAGGTTTGCATCGTAGCTAGAATAAATGGACACTAAACGCCATAGCTTTCAGCCTCCAAATTTCTAAGTCTCCATTTTTGTTTTTTGGCTTCTGTGATCTGACTTCCTGTTAGAGGGTGTCTATGTACGTTCTCCATGGTCCCCCTGTATGTGGGAACGTAGCCACCCCCTCTATGGGCTATGGGACTTGTAGTGTGTATGGAACATTTCACATGACCCCAACTAACTGCTCGTGCCAAACAAATGGAATTGAGAGGATAAAGAAGAGGCTTAGGAGCTCACAGAGGATGTTACAAAGAAACAATTTCTTGAAAAATTGTTTACAGGGCCATTAAAGTGGTATCAAAGTGTAGGCTTAAAAAAAAAAAAAACAACAAACATGCCATACTTACCTGCTCTGTGCATTGTTCTTGCAAAGAGCAGCCCCAATCCTCTTCTTCTCAGGACCCCTGCTGATGCTGCTGGCTCCTCCCACTTGACCAGTAGCCCCTATAGCAAGCCGATTGCTATGGGGTGGGGGGGGACTGGTGTGTGCTCGCTCCTGAGCCCTGTTCTATTTGTCCATAAGACAATGGTCAAAATCATTTGGTGGAGGGGGGATTATGGTGTGGGGTTGTTTTTCAGGGGTTGGGCTCGGCCCCTTAGTTTCAGTGAAGGGAACTCCTTAGGCATCAGCATACCAAGACATTTTGGACAATTTCATGCTCCCAACTTTGTGGGAACAGTTTGGGTGATGGCCCCTTCCTGTTTCAACATGACTGCTCACCAGTGCACAAAACAAGGTCCGTAAAGACATGGATGAGTGAGTTTGAGGTGGAGGAACTTGACTGGCATAAACAGAGTCCGAACCTCAACCGGATAGAACACCTTTGGGATGAATTAGAGTGGAGACTGCTAGCCAGGCCTTCTCGTCCAACATCAGTGCCTGACCTCACAAATGCTCTTCTGGAAGAACGGTCAAACATTCCCATAGACACACTCCTAAACCTTGTGGACAGCCTTCCCAGAAGAGTTGAAGCTGTTATAGCTACAAAGGGTGGGCCAACTCAATATTGAACCCTACGGACTAAGACTGGGATGCCATTAAATTTCATGTGCGTGTAAAGGCAGGTGTCCCAATACTTTCGGTAATATAGTGTATTACTGCTGTTCAAGAAGAGCTGGGGCATGCTTAAACCTGCTGAGATATTTGTAGAGTTTAGGGTTTTCTACCAAGTCCAACAAACACTCTATTGGATCTGTGAGTCATTTGAGAAGTCATTGAGATCTTTTCTGTATTAATCAGCATGACAGCTGCAGTTCCCGAAGACCCAAGCTTAGGGTAATAAACTGTATGTAGTGGGTATTTATAGATCTGCACACTGTAAACAAAGGAACCTATTTATAGCACAGTGGTAGTGACGATGGAGTCACAAGTCATTACAAAATCCCCCATGCTGAAATATGTACATGGTCAGTTACTTTCACTTTGCTGTATCCCAGCAGAGAGAAGATCTCAAGGGTTCCAAGGGTCTGACAACAGGTGATGACATCTGAGCTATATATACCCAACCAGGGCTGCTGTTACGAGGGGTCTTCGATTTACCCCCTTCCTGACCAGAGCGTTTTTTGCGATTCGCACTGCGCCGCTTTAACTGACAATTGCACGGTCGTACGATGTGACTCCCAAACAAACTTGACGTACTTTTTTTTCCCACAAATAGAGCTTTCTTTTGGTGGTATTTGATCACCTCTGCGGTTTTTATTATTTGTTCTATAAACAAAAAAAAGCGACAACTTTGAAAAAAACACATTATTTTTAACTTTTTGCTATAATAAATATCCCCAAAAATATATAACAAAACTAGGGCTGTGCAAATTAAAGATTAATTCCTCGATTAATAGTTAATTTTTTTGATCAATCAAAATTCTTTTGATTGGTACTCACCTCTCTGGTGACGTCATGGACATCGACGTCACCGGACTCCTCCCCCCTTCCCCAAGTGCGTACGGGGGAGGAGCTACGCATGACATCACCCGCTGCTGCCCTACGGAACTAACACGATTGTCGGCTTTTCATGCTGTGTTTTTATGATCTTTATGTGAGTAGTTTGTGGTTGAACACAAAAATGTAATCTTAAGCGGTGAGCACTTAGATCTTTTCTTTCTACCCATGACCTGGTGTCCTTGCTGAGATCTAAGGAGACGTGAGAGAAGTTTATGGTCCGTGTTAACCCTTTTGATACCCACTTGCATGACCACCTGTTTGCACAGGGCTCCATGCTATAAGGTGAGAGTGATTAGTTAGACCGGAGGTGGAGGGATTGTCACACTACTGTGGGAAAAAAATTACTTACGTCAGTGCTACAGTTTGAAATTAAAACATATTTGTGTGAACTATGAATTTAAGTCATGGATTGTGGAAACGAACTAGTGTCGGGTGATTGTATATAGTGTATACCACATTTACCACTGACTAATGCAGAGTTGCAATGCAAGGAGATCAGCTAAAAGTAGTTGGATCTGTATGTGCGTTATAATTAATCTAAATTAGTCGATTAATCGATTAAAAAAAAAAAAAACAATTAATCGAACACAAAAATTTTAATCAGTAACAGCCCTAAAAAAAACATTTTTTTGCTCAGTTTATGCCGATATGTATTCTTCTACATATTTTTGGTAAAAAAAATTGCAATAAGTATTTACTGATTGGTTTGCGCAAAAGTTATAGCATCTACAAAATAGGGGATAGTTTTATGGCATTTTTATTAATATTTTTTTTTTTACTAGTAATGGCGGCGATCAGTGATTTTTTATTGTGACTGCGACATTATGGCGGAGACATCGGACAGTTTTGACACATTTTTGGGACCATTGGCATTAATACAGCGATTGATGCTATAAAATTGCATTGATTACTGTAAAAATGAAACTGGCAGTGAAGGAGTTAACCACTAGGGGGTGGGGAGGGGTTAAGTGTGTCCTAGGGGCGTGTTTCTAACTGTATGGGGGCGTGGCTGTGTGTGTCACCACACTGATCGCTGCTCCCGATGACAGGGAGCAGACGATCAGTGTCCTGTCACTAGGCAGAACGGAGAGATGCTGTTTACATTGACATCTCCCCGTTCTTGAGCTCCGTGACACGATCGCGGGTATCCCCTCGGCGATCGAGTCCGCGGGACCCGCGGGCATGGTCACGGAGCTCGCGGCAGGCGCGCACGTGCACGGCGGGAAATTCAAAGTAACATACGGGTACGTTACTTTGCCCAGCCGTGCCATTCTGCCAACGTATATGTGCCAACAGCGGTCGGCAAGTGGTTAAAAGAGTTTAAAAAAGTGCAGGAATAGCAAGGCCCGGTCCTCCATAGCAAAATGCTCATTTAACACTGCCACCTTAGAGGCGGCGTTTAAAGTACTCCTACGTTGGTACTGGGTGCCAGCATGTATTGCTCGCGCCAATCCCAATCTTAGCAACCGCTGTTTTCGGGGGCTGTGGCCATCGCAGAGACGTTTTACACATATGGCGGACCTGCCCTCGGCTGACTGGGTTTTGGGCCCGAGTCTTTGGCCTGCTGTACACCCTGTTGCATCTGCCTATCCAAAAGGATGCTAAATTGGCCCTGCTGCACTGCCCCATGCCGGGCCTCTATGCCTCTATGCTCGTCCGCAGAAACTGGCAACCTACCTATTTTTGTCTGCCAAGAGGACAATTGCCCATGCCTGGAGGAAGCCTAAAGTTCCCTTTCAGGGTGTTAGAGAGCGTATGACAGCTCTCATGCTCAATGAACATTCTCAAGGACTCTCATGCCAATTTTTTAAAGATTTGGGAACCTTGGCTCCAATACGCCTTTCCATCACTTCTTCCAGCTGGCATCGGAAACCTATGACTGACCCGCCTGACGATCCCGAGTTCATATACCTTCAATTTCATTCTCTCTTTTCCTTTCTTCCCGTTGACTTACCCCTGATTTCCCCTTTCCCTTTCCTTATGTTTTATCATCTTCTCCTTCCTCTCTTTTTGGGGGCTCATGCCTCTCTTTTTCTTCTTTGTGGTAACATTGCCCTCTCCGAGTGCGTATTTAAATTGCATTACTAGCAGGGACTTAATTGGTCCAGGTTTAACGTTGATACTCCTACTGACTTTCCTGAACCCCACCTTGACTTTCTAGCAGGGCTCGAGTCCTGCGGGAACGCGTGGAAACGGCGTCCCTGCACTTTTTTCACAGCAGGAACGCCGTTCCCTTTGTAGGACTAGAGCCGCCCGAGCCGATCCTTCACATCGCCGCATAGTGAAGGACTTCACCCGCTGATTTTTTTCACTGAGGAAGTCGGCAGCTGCATTTGCCGATGCCCAGTCTGCAGATCCGGCCGCTGCTGCCCACAGACACTGAGGTGTCTCAGCAGTGCTGGAGTGATCTCCATTCTCCAGCCTTGTGTGCTGCGCCGGAGTCTGGGGAGGGGGGACGTGTCTGGCAAAGGGAAATCCCGCCCACTGCCCCACCATGCAGTGTGACATGCCGCCCAGACTCTGGAGAGGGGCGGCCAGGAACCGAAGACAAGACACTATTGTAAGGGGAGAGTGTGGAGGCTGTGAAAGGCTGTGCGGTCTCCTCATGCTGTGTTTAAAGGACTGGTGGCAGCCCGCTCTGCTGGGACTTGTAGTGCCCTCTGTTGGGGTTTGAGCTATGGCAGCCTCCTATGTTGGGACTTGTAGTGCCCTAGACTGTGGGGGGACGGAGAAATCCTCAGTCGCCCACAGAGGGCACTAAAAGTCCCAGCAGAGTAGGCTGCCATTCTTCAGTTCCCTATAATCTAGGGCACTACAAGTCCCAGCATATCAGGCTGCTCTTACAGAACAAGAGAAGGAGCTGGGAGGGGGATTTGTACTGGAAGGGGAGAGGAGACACAGGTTTGAGATGGGGGATGATTTGTGATGAGAGGGGGAGATGGGGGAGGTTTTTTTTCTAAGAGGGGGAATATATGCTGGGAGGGGGAGATGGGGAGGATTTGTACTTGGAGGGGAGAGAAGGAGGCACAGGTTTGAGATGGGGGGGGGATTTTTGCTGAGAGGGGGAATTTTTTTGCAGAGAGGGGGGATGATTTTTGTTAAAAGGGGGGAGATGAGAGAGGATTTGTGATGAGAAAGAGAATTTATGTCGAGTGGGGGAGATGAGAGGATTTGTTATAAAAGGGAGAATTTATGCTGGGATGGGGAAATGGGGGAGGATTTGTGCTGGGAGGAAGAGATGGGGGAGGATTTGTGCTGGGAGGGAGAGATGGGGGAGGATTTGTGCTAGGAACGAAGGTGAAGGCAAGGGTTTGTGCTGAGAAGGGGGGGTTAGTACTGGAACGGGTTATATGAGGGTGGGGATTTTTGCTGCTAGGGGGAGATGGAGGAGACGGGGGTCTGTGCTGAGAGGGGGGATTGGGGGTAAGAGAATTTGTGGATTTATGTTGTAGGGGGGATGTGGGGAGTGAGGATTTGTGCTGAGGCGGGGTGTTTGTGCTAGAAGGGGGCATATGGGGGTGAGGAGTTTGCCCTGGGCACTGGATGATCTTGTCCCAGCATTGGCGCACTCTTCAAATTGCAAGGGCGGAGCTGTGAAGAGAGAGAGCCAGGTGGCGACGTGAGAACTGGATTGGAAGTTGCTCCAGCCTGTACTGTGCCTTGCAAATGTATTCACCCCCTTGACTTTTTATACCTCATTTTTTTTTTTTTGTTACATTACAGCCTTTAGTTCAATGTTTTTATTAATCTGAATTATATGTGATGGATCAGAACACAATTGTCTAAGTTGGTGAAGTAATAATTAGAAAAATATATACATAAAACTATTTTTCAGAAAAATAAAAAAATGATAATTGGCATGTGCGTATGTATTCACCCCCTTTGTTATGAAGCCCATAAAAAGCTCTGGTGCAACCAATTACCTTCAGAAGTCACATAATTAGTGAAATGATGTCCACCTGTGTGCAATCTAAGTGTCACATGATCTGTCATTACATATACACACCTTTTTGAAAGGCCCCAGAGGCTGCAACACCTAAGCAAGAGGCACCACTAACCAAACACTGCCATGAAGACCAAGGAACTCCCCAAACAAGTAAGGGACAATGTTGTTGAGAAGTACAAGTCAGGGTTAGGTTATAACAAAATATCCAAATCTTTGATGATCCCTAGGAGCACCATCAAATCTATCATAACCAAATGGAAAGAACATGGCACAACAGCAAACCTGCCAAGAGACGGCCGCACACCAAAACTCACGGACCGGGCAAGGAGGGCATTAATCAGAGAGGCAGCACAGAGACCTAAGGTAACCCTGGAGGAGCTGCAGAGTTCCACAGCAGAGACTGGAGTATCTGTACATAGGACGACAATAAGCCGTACGCTCCATAGGGTTGGGCTTTATGGCAGAGTGGCCAGAAGAAAGCCATTACTTTCAGCAAAAAACAAAATGGCACGTTTTGAGTTTGCGAAAAGGCATGTGGGAGACTCCCAAAATGTATGGAGGAAGGTGCTCTGGTCTGATGAGACTAAAATTTTACTTTTTGGCCAAAGAAAACGCTATGTCTGGCGCAAACCCAACACATCACCCAAAGAACACCATCCCCACTGTGAAACATGGTGGTGGCAGCATCATGCTGTGGGGATGTTTTTCAGCAGTTGGGACTGGGAAACTGGTCAGAGTTGAGGGAAAGATGGATGGTGCTAAATACAGGGATATTCTTGAGCAAAACCTGTACCACTCTGTGTGTGATTTGAGGCTAGGACGGAGGTTCACCTTCCAGCAGGACAATGACCCCAAACACACTGCTAAAGCAACACTTGAGTGGTTGAAGGGGAAACATGTAAATGTGTTGGAATGGCCTAGTCAAAGCCCGGACCTCAATCCAATAGAAAATCTGTGGTCAGACTTAAAGATTGCTGTTCACAAGCGCAAACCATCAAACTTGAAGGAGCTGGAGCAGTTTTGCAAGGAGGAATGGGCAAAAATCCCAGTGGTAAGATGTGGCAAGCTCATAGAGACTTATCCAAAGCGACTTGGAGCTGTGATAGCCGCAAACGGTGGCTCTACAAAGTATTGACTTTAGGGGGGTAAATAGTTATGCACATTGACTTTTTCAGTTATTTTGTCCTATTTGTTGTTTGCTTCACAAAAAAAAAAAAAAAAAAACATCTTCAAAGTTGTGGGCATGTTCTTTAAATTATATGATGCAAATCCTCAAACAATCCATGTTAATTCCAGGTTGTGAGGCAACAAAAAACAAAAAACAAGGGGGTTAAAAAAATTTTCAGCGCTCTCACACTTTGAATGACAATTGCCCCAGTCATGCAACACTGTACACAAATTACATTTTGTTTTTTTTGGTGGTATTTAATCAAAAAAAAAACTGTAAAAAATAAAGTTTCATTGTTATAACATTTTGCAAGGCACTGTATCCCAAAAATATATTGGTGGCACTGATAGGTGGCCCAGATAATCACTGATGGGTGGCACTGATAGGTGACACTGATAGGCAGCACTGATCAGAGGCACTGATGATGGGAATTGATTGGCAGCACTGGTGGGCATTGATAGGTGGCACTGTTGGACAAAGGCAGGTGGCACTGTGGGCACTGGTAGGTGGCACTGTGGGCACTGGTGGGCACAGATGAGGCAGCTACGGCTCTCTGTGTGAGGGACCGATGTCCCTCTGACAGAAGCCGGTTATCAGCTTTTTTTCCCTTCACACTGACAGTCTGAGGGGGGGGGGGGGGGGGGGGGGAAGATTACCGATCTTCTGTTAACATCATCTGATCAGTTGTCATTGGCTGACAGCTAATCACGTGCCGGGATCAGCCCCTTACTCTGATCTGTGATCAGTTAAATCTCATAGATTCAGTGATCACAGAGCGCGCTGCTCGCGCCCCACAGGGGCAATTATGGCCTGCGCTGTAACCATCATTTGGCTATATAGCGCAGGCACGAGGTGGTTAAAGTAGCACAGTGCAGAATAGCAAAAAATGGCCTGATCATGAATGGGGTAAAAACTTCTGGAGCTCAAGTGGTTAAATAAAGTTATTTTTTTTTAATACCATCCATGTCAATACAATAAATAAATAAAAAAAAATTGCTAAAAATCTTTTTATGAAATTTGTAAATTAGTCACGTGACTTTTATTTAGTCCCTAATGCATGGGCTCTGAAGGGTAGGGATGCAGACTGCTTGCCTACCACTAGACAAGGCTCTGAATGGGGGCCACTGTCAATCACTGCGGGGAGGGCTGGACTGTGGGCATGTCAGCTTGGTATATCACAGGCTGACAACAGAAATACAGGCTCGTTGTGCTCTTGCATTGCATACTGCTGTTCTGTTCAAAGACTGACTGTTGGTCTGATCCTATGGATTGCAATGACAGAAAAAAGCAGAAAGTTAGCAAGTGAAAATGAGACTGGCATGAACCCCCTAGGGCCTTTTGCATGGCGTCTTGTTGTTCTTCCCCCTTCAAATATTCGACTGCGGGCCTGAACTCATGGTCAGCATTGACAGAAAACAGCAATACACTGGTGGGTGCAAAGAGACTGGCAGGATCACTTGGTATTTGGGGTTATTTGGCAGCCATATCACAAAAAAAGCAGACATACGTAAGAATTAAAAGCAGTTTACAATTTATTAAAGTTTTTTTTTCTTTTGTATTAGGTTTACATGCACTTTACTAGAGCTCTTTTTGACAAATGAATATAATCAATTTCTAACCAATTACCAATTCTTACCAATGTTTAACCAATTACTCAGTGTTAAACAATATACAGACATTTTGCATACTGCGACGCTTCGTAATGATAAAATCAGATGAAATAAATGTAGAGCTTTCTGTTGCTTTATTTGATGAAAATGCATTAATGCTATTACAGTGAAATATAAAAATGAAATGCGGAAAATACATATGCGTATTGTAGAACATTCACTTTTATATAAAATGTCTAAACCCCGTAAGGCCCAGTGGGGTCAATTTATGAAAACTGTGCTAAATCTACTACTACTGGGGTTAATTTGCTAAAACTGGAGAGTGCAAAATCTGGCGAAGCTCTGCACAGAGACCAATCAGCTTCCAGGTTTTTTTTTTTTTGTCAAAGCTTAGGCCAGCCATAAACGATTTGAATCTTGACCAGTTCAGCAAAAACTGGCTGAGATTCAAACCATTATTGGCTGACTGCACCAAGTCGATCAAGTTGGGTACAGCCAGCTTGCCGGATTCACTTCTCATTTTCCAACCCATGGTTCCAGGAAAGAAATTTGCACCGTCTATGGGCTGCCTAAATTGAACAAGCTGAAGGTAGAAGCTGATTGGCTACCATGCGCAACTACGCCAGATTTTGCACTCTCCAGTTTTATTAAATTAACCCCAGTAGTAGTAGATTTATGTCTTCATGGGGGGAGCATTTTAAACATCATGCTGACGTTCCTACTTAGAAGCCATGTCCACAATGAAATGGTGGGGAGTTTAAATAATTGACTCCTAGCCAGTGATCACTGTCATTTACCATTGATCACCTGGCAAATTATAGCGTTGCAACCAGTGCTTTGCCATTGAAAATGGTTTTCATTTACCCCGTATTCTCAGGGGTTAGAAAGGAGACAGCCTGCTACATTGTGGCCTTCGAAGAAAAAAGGAAGGGAAGGCACACATACCCTTCATACCCGTCATAACGTGGCGAATCTCCTCTGTATTGAGGTCTATTTATTAATGTTTTATTAATATTTTCAACCAGTACATAACTTTCACTCGAGATTCATGTATTTGTTAATAAAAAATGTAATTAGAAAGACATGTGAATCTTGGATGTTCTTAAGCACTTTTATCATAAAGAATCAGGTCTATGATATAATATATTTTTATATTATATCATAGTCATATATATTCATATATCATATATATTCTAATATATTTTTACTAGTAATATATTTTACTAATGTAAAATATTCCTGCATTTATGAACCTAAAGAAAGTAACCAAACCCAGTTAGTATAACATTTCTTTATGATGTTTGTGCTATAATCCAACCCATCACAAAACCAAGTATGCAATTTTTACATTTTTTTTTACCATTTCCTGTATTATTTCGGCTTAAGTGCTTAGCAAAATGCCACAAGAAATGAAGAGGTTTTGAATATTAACATTTATAAAAAAATAAATAATAATAACGAAGTACAAAAACACTCAGATCATAACACAGAAATGATCCATTTACTATATAGAAAGGAAATTAATTATTAATCTTATATATAAATATGTTTTATAATATTATTAGATATACAGTGATTAAACTTTGTTTTTTCTGACAAGTGCTAAAAGTTTTTGTCACTTTTCTATTTGTCCTTAACTTTACGTTTTAAACAATCATTTCAAAGGTTGAAATGTGATGCAACTGGAAAAAAGGTAATAAAAACGATGATCTCCAGGTTAAAGTCCAGAAGGGTTTTCCATGTTGTAAAAGCAGCCCGATACTTCGATGTAGAGTCAACAGACTTGACGTTGCTAGGCATCCTTGCGTAGTGTTTATGTACAAAGGTGACTTTTGGTCATGCTTGTATGGTCATTCTGTCAATGCTCCAGTATTGTTGAGTCTTGACAACTCCTCTTTGGCTTGTAAATAAAATTCAGTTCTTCCTCTCCATGTACGGTAACCCCACAATGGAACAATGATTCCGAGACTGAAACCACAGTGGCTGTAACCCGGTGTTTTCTTCCCTGCGCCATCGTGGCACTTGAAGATTACTATTTTTTTTTTTATATAATTTCTTAAATTAGTATTTCATTATAAACGTTCATCAGGTTCCTGGTGAGAGAATCTTGGTTACAACATTCAGGATTTTCTGCTTCATGTTGTACTTATCCCCCATCAAGCGCAACTGCTTGGCCACTTCGGCCACAATTTCTTTTTCTGTTGAAAAAAAAAAAAAAAAAAAAAAGAGAGATGTAGTTATTTAACTTCATGGAAGCTAGAGGTTAATAAAAGCACATTAGGGCTTATTTAGAAAAAAAAAGTTGATTATTTTGGTTAATTTAGTAATGTAATGTTTAATTTAAAATCAATTTTAAAGTAGAACTTCAGCCAGGGCTTTTCTTTGCCCTTGGATAGGTTGCGGAAGGGTCAGAAACTGGTTTCAATCACTGGAGAGATTTATTCCATTGATGACCATCAACCCCATAGCAGAAAGTGGTGGGATGCCCGAAATGTTAAAGGCTAGTATGCATGGAGAAGTTTTCCAAAGGGGGGGACACCCTTTCTGGTGTCTTCTTCCAAAGGCAATCTACTATAGTGCAATAGAGCACCTCGATTTTATTACATCTCAATAACCAAATAATCAAGGGTTACCTTTCATTTTGAAAAAAAAAAAAAAAACTTCAGGATTTTGTTGTTTGTTACAGGAAATGCATCTGTTTCTTTAGCAATGGTTTTAAAATGTAAAATATGGATGACCTGAGCCTAGATGACCTACTAACTCTACATTCCTCCTAATCCTTTTGGATCCCTCCTAATATAATTGGGAGATGACTCAGTTGCCTGCATAATTAAACCACCCAGTGAAACTCGATCAACAAGATGTCTTCCTGACCTACTTATCCTAATTTTGATAGTTGACCTAGATTCAAGTCTGATGTGTCTCGATCTGATGTTCTCCAGCTCAGCCAAAATAGTTCTAAGATTACTAAGGTTTGGCCAACATACTTTTGTGCTAGTATCACCCTGCCTATAACCGTGGATGTTATATAAACATTCAATTGCATTTTTGAAATATGGAAGTTATTTCCCATTAATTGGAAAACAGAATTTTAAGATGATCGCAGTCTGAATGTACAAAAAAAAAAAAAAAATTCCTTAAGAAACATATATAAAAGAAGCTATTATGGCTCTTTTCACACAGATGCCATCTGTTCAGTCTCCGCAGGGGATCCTAGACTGATCCTCCACTGAGTCAGATCTGGACTGGAGATGGATTTCACATCTGTAACATCCGTGTCTGATTTATCCTCTGTCTTGTAATAAAGAATGGACCCATGCAATCCCCATTCTGTCTGATTGTAAAAGGGCTTGAGTCCTCTTATAACTGCCTACATGGGGCCAGGTCAGTAAAAAATGGACCTGGACGTGAACTTTCTTATTAGTCAAACGAACCGGAATGGATCTTGTAATGGAAGAAGAATGGACCCATGCAATCCCTATCCTGTCCAAATGTAAACAGACTTGTGATCTCCTATACCTGCCCCCATGGGGTTGGGTCAGTAAAAATGGACCTGGACGTGAACTTTCTATTTAGTCAAACAAACCTGAATGGATCTTGTAATGGAAGAAGTATGGACCCATGCAATCCCTATCCTGTCCAAATGTAAGCAGACTTGTGATCTCCTATACCTCCCCCCATGGGGTTGGGTCAGTAAAAATGGACCTGGGCGTAAACTCTTTCCATTTGGTCAAACCAACCCGAATGGATCTTGTAATGAAAGACGAATGGATCCATGAAATCCCTATCCTGTTTGGATGTAAGTGGACCTGCGTGGATCCATTCGTCTTTCATTACAAGATCCATTCAGGTTGGTTTGACCAAATGGATCCATGCAATTCTGATCCTGTTTGGATATAAGTGGACTTGCGTCCCCTATACCTGCCCACATGGGTTCAGGTCAGTAAAAGTAGACCTGTAAGCAAACTCTTTCTGTTTGGGCCAATGAACCTGAATGTGGGTGGATATAGGTGGACGCAGGTCTGCTTACATCCTAGCCTATATGAATGTTGGTTTTTGATCTGTGTGATCACAGGTCAGGAACGGACTAATGGAAGCCCATGTAAAAGGAACCTATATGTTGCTAGCTTTACAATCCACATAGACATTTTCCACACGCACATGAAATTTTCATGAATACTTTGCATCTTCAGTGAGCCCACTGATATATAAAAGTCTATACTTAATAGACACCAAATTTTAGCTTATGTGTCCAGGTTAATGGACACAGCTACATAGGGTATTTAAGATGTAC
>CM053026.1:559404940-559463858 GCA_028564925.1 Lithobates sylvaticus
GAGCAATATATCATTTAGTGACAAGTTTTGTAAAAAAAAAATATTATTTTTTTTTTTTTTAATTATTAAATCTCTTGGGACCAAAAAAAAAAATATTTAATGGGCTCAACATTGCTCTCAGCAAATAGCTTGGGGTGTCTACTTTCCAAAATGGGGTCATTTGGGGGGGGTTTGAACTGTCCTGGCATTTTATGCACAACATTTAGAAGCCTATGTCACACGTCACCCACTCTTCTAACCACTTGAAGATAAAGCCCTTTCTGACACTTTTTGTTTACATGAAAACATTTTTTTTTTTGCAAGAAAATTACGTTGAACCCCCAAACACTATATATATTGTTAAAGCAAAGGCCCTACAGATTAAAATGGTGGGTGTTGCATTTTTTTTTTCCACACAGTATTTGCGCAGCGATTTTTCAAACGCATTTTTTGTGGAAAATACACTTTTTTTTATTTTAATGCACTAAAACACACTATATTGCTCAAATATTTGATGAAATAAAAAATATGATCTTAGGCCGAGTACATGGATACCAAACATGACATGCTTTAAAATTGCACACAAACACGCAGTGGCGACAAACTACATACATTTTTAAAAGCCTTTAAAAGCCTTTACAGGTTACCACATTAGATTCACGGAGGAGGTCTACTGCTAAAATTACTGCCCTCGATCTGACCTTCGCGGTGATACCTCACATGCATGGTGCAATTGCTGTTTACATATGACGCCAGACCAACGCTTGTGTTCGCCTTTGCGCAAGAGAAGGGGGGGCAGGGGTGCTTTTTTTTATTTTATTTTTAGTTTTTCTTTTTATTTAGCTTTTTTTATTTTATTTTTAAACTGTTCCTTCCATTTTTTTTTTCTTAGTTATCATTTTTATTGTTATCGCAGGGAATGTAAATATCCCCTATGATAGCAATAGGCAGTGACAGGTACTCTTTTTTTGAAAAAAAGGGTCTATTAGACCCTAGATCTTTCCTCTGCCCTCAAAGCATCTGACCACACCAAGATCGGTGTGATAAAATGCTTTCCCAATGGTGCGGTGGGTATGCCCACCATTAGAATACCTCCCTTCATCCACCCACTTCTAATGATGGGCATACATGCACCATTTATATATGCCGAAGCATGGGGGCATCCTCCCGCAAAAAAGTTATGCCACGTACACATGGTCGGACTTTTTTCGACCATATGTACGTGGCATTAGGAGCAAAATCGCTCCTCCGCCCTCTGCTGCCCCCATGCTTCGGCATATATGCTCTTTTTTTTAACTGTGGTGGTGAAATCACCTCCTACAGCGTTGGAGTCGCGGCTTTATGTATCGTGGGAGCAAACGCTGTTGCTGTCAAGATAAATAAATCCACGCTGCAACTGAATGGCGTACCTGCTAAGCAAATAATGGTTAACATTAAAACAAAGTAACATTACAGTATAACAGTAAGACCTTACCATACCATACCTGCAAAGCAAATACCAAAAAAAAAAAACATAGTAAAAAATAAAACATTTTGTTAACGCAACCGGTGCCTAAAATATATATATGCCGAAGCATGGGGGCATCCTCCCGCAAAAAAGTTATGCCACGTACACATGGTCGGACTTTTTTCGACCGTATGTACGTGGCATTAGGAGCAAAATCGCTCCTCCGCCCTCTGCTGCCCCCATGCTTCGGCATATATGCTCTTTTTTTTAACTGTGGTGGTGAAATCACCTCCTACAGCTTTGGAGTCGCGGCTTTATGTATCGTGGGAGCAAACGCTGTTGCTGTCAAGATAAATAAATCCACGCTGCAACTGAATGGCGTACCTGCTAAGCAAATAATGGTTAACATTAAAACAAAGTAACATTACAGTATAACAGTAAGACCTTACCATACCATACCTGCAAAGCAAATACCAAAAAAAAAAACATAGTAAAAAATAAAACATTTTGTTAACGCAATCAGTGCCTAAAATATATATATGCCGAAGCATGGGGGCATCCTCCCGCAAAAAAGTTATGCCACGTACACATGGTCGGACTTTTTTCGACCGTATGTACGTGGCATTAGGAGCAAAATCGCTCCTCCGCCCTCTGCTGCCCCCATGCTTCGGCATATATGTTCTTTTTTTTTAACTGTGGTGGTGAAATCACCTCCTACAGCGTTGGAGTCGTGGCTTTATGTATCGTGGGAGCAAACGCTGTTGCTGTCAAGATAAATAAATCCGCGCTGCAACTGAATGGCGCACCTGAAAACAAAAAAATGGTTAACAATAAAACACAGTAAACAAAATTACATACCTGAAAAGCAAGCATGATAAAACATAATAAAACATTGCAGAATAGAATAGAGTAAAAAAGAGCAACAATAGAGAGAGAGAGAGAGAGAACAATAAAACGACAACTATTTTTGTTTTTTTTATTTTATATTTTTTTTGGGGTTTTTTTTTTTTGTACTTTTTTTTTATTTTT
Source organism: Lithobates sylvaticus (assembly GCA_028564925.1). Lineage (NCBI taxonomy): Eukaryota > Metazoa > Chordata > Amphibia > Anura > Ranidae > Lithobates > Lithobates sylvaticus. Next base: position 559,407,396 of record CM053026.1, read on the forward strand.
TACACTTTTTTTTTTAAACTATAACTATAATTTTAACTGTAACGGTCGGGTCTCAAAATGCGATGGCATTCTTGAGACCCTGTAACTATAATTTTAACTAACGGTCGGGTCTCAAAATGCGATGGCATTCTTGAGACCCTGTGAAAGTGTATCCTAGCCTGTGAAATGCTGTACCCTACGCTAAAACCTCACTAGTGAGTGGTAGCGTTCAAAACATTCACCAACGCAGAGACCAGGATTGTCAGGACAGCGTGGACAATAATAACGGGTGTCACGCCTACATCCGCGCTTGGTACAGACACAACATCTTTTTTGGGGGGCTCGTTGGGTAGGGGTACTCGGGAGGACATAAGGATAATGCCTCTCATACAGCCGGCTAACTGCATTTGGTTAGGAATGGTGAGGTGCAGAACCGTCTGGAAACAGAAGGTCTGTGAGAACCTCTTCCAGGAATTCAAGGAAGGGTAACCTCCCGCCTGAAGCTCCGTATAGCACATGAGCATTCAGAAAAGCCAATTGGAACAAATAAATAGACACTTTTTTGTACCAGCGTCTAGCCTTACGGACAACTAGGTACGGCGCCAACAACTGGTCGTTGAGGTCCACCCCTCCCATATTAAGGTTATACTCGTGGACACAGAGGGGTTTCGTCACAACACCAGCCGCCGTACGAATTTGGACTGTCGTGTCTGCATGAAGGGAGGTAAGAATGAAAACATTCCTATTATCCCTCCACTTCACAGCGAGCAAATTATTACACTTCAAGCAGGCTCTCTCCCCCAGCCTAAGAGGGGAATCTACAAGCCGCTGGGGAAAGCCCCGGCGATTAGGTCGCACGGTGCCACATGCTCCAATCTGATGATCAAACAAGTGACTAAACAGTGGCACGCTCGTGTAATAATTGTCCACGTACAAGTGGTACCCCTTTCCGAATAAGGGTGACACCAAGTTCCACACTATCTTGCCAGCGCTCCCTATGTAATCTGGACAGTTCTCCGGCTCTACGTGACTATCTTTTCCCTCATAAACCGAAAAGCTCCACGTATAGCCTGTTGCCCTGTCACAGAGCTTGTAGAGCTTGACCCCGTATCTGGCACGCTTGCTGGGAAGGAACTGTTTGAAAGACAAGCGGCCAGAAAACTTAATCAGGGACTCGTCAACGCAGACAACTTGATTGGGACTAAACAAGGCTGCAAAACGTTGGTTGAAGTGGTTTATGAGGGGCCGAATTTTGTAGAGCCGATCAAATTCAGGGTCTCCACGAGGACGACAGAGTTCATTGTCACTGAAGTGCATGAACCGCAAGATCTGTTCGTATCGTGCCCTGGACATGGAGCGAGAGAACACGGGCATATGGTGGAGCGCGAGGGTGGACCAATAAGACCTCAGCGTCGGGAATTTATGCATGCCCATGTTGATGGAAAGGCCCAGAAAGGACTTAAATTCGGAAACCGTAATTGGTTTCCAATCTCTGGCAAGGGAAGGCACTTGGGGATTAGCGGCGATGTATTGACCAGCGTATATATTACTTTGGTCCACAATAGATCTATAGAGATCTTCCGTGAAAAACAGCGATAAAAAATCGGATGGCTTAAAATCAGCTGTTTCCACCTGAATACCGGGTTGGCCAGTGAATGGGGGAAGTACGGGTCCTGCAGAAGTGGTGGGCACCCAATCAGGATTGGCGAATTCTGCAGGAAGGACACTATGTGATCGACGGGCCTGCCTTTGTCTTCTTCTTGGTGGCAGCGGGACACTACTTGTGCTTGCCACCTCGCCAGCTTGAACTGCACTTATGGGACTCGCCACGTCACCAAGTGTTACTGCAGTGCTGGTTTGACTACGTCCAGGGTGTACTAGGCCGCTGGTGCTTGCCAGTTCACCAGAAGGAATAGCGGCGCTAGTACTTCTCTGCTCCATACGAGAGACCTGCGGTTCCTGCACCTCAACAACAGCAGAAGATCGGGATCGGGTACGCCTGACCTTAGCTGGGACCTCACCTCCGTCGCCAGAGCTATCTGTCATGGAGCCGCTGTCGTCTACTGGGTCGTATTCTGAGCCTGATTCTGACAGATGAGTGACCTCCTCTTCACTATCTGACATACTCAAAAACAAGTAGGCCTGTTCACTAGTGTACTTACGATTTGCCATTTTGGGCTCTAAATTTAGTAGTACACTAGTGAGATTCACAGGAAAAAAAGCTCCTAGGCTGCTGGCGACTGAATCAAAACGCTACCAAAAAAACTGTTAGCGATCGCAGGGATCAGGCCTGACTCTGCGAACGCTGCAGTTATGTGTGCTTAGTGTTTTGTAAGTGACAGTGATCGATCGATACTGCACTTGGGTGGGCTGGGCTGGGCTGGGCGGAGGGGGAAAACGCAGGTGCTAGCAGGTATCTGGGCTGATCCCGCTAACAATGCGTTTTTTGGAACCCTAAACTGCTGGGACGCTAGTATAGATCTGATCAGATCAGATATTGATCTGTTCAGATACTATACCACTAAGGGAGGTGTATGCTTTGCGCGTGGGTGTTTGCGGTGCTGGCACTAACCTGGGGCGACGCAGACCTTATTTGTCCCTAAAACCTAATTGATATCACCCGCCGGGCGATCAGGGGGTTAAACCGATAGTTGGGTAATAAATGGCGGGTGCCCTGACAGTATAAAAAACAAACTATCTAACCAGCGTCACCCGTAACAGTAATACGGTGATCACTGGTGAAAGGGTTAACTAGGGGCAATCAGGGGGTTAAAACCTTTATTAGGTAATATATGGGGGTATCTGACGATATATAAAAACCTGACGGGGAACCTAAATAACTAACTGGCTAACCAGCGTCACCAGTGACACTTATACTGTGATCACTGGTGAAAGAGTTAACTCTAGGGGCAATCAAGGGGTTAAAACCTTTATTTAGGTTGTAATATGGGGGTACCTGACCTATAAACCTATTTATAATCCTATATAAACCTGGCGGTTACCTAAAAAAAAAACTGGCTACCTAGCGGCACCAGTGACACTAATAGAGCGATCAGAAAAACGATCGCTTAGTGACACTGGCAAAAGGGGGTGAAAGGGTTACCTAGGGGGCAATCAAGGGGTTAAACCTTTATGGGGGGGGGGGGGTAGGGGGCTACCTTAGACCTAAAGGGGCCTAAAACTAACTGCCCTGACAGTTATTACAGTCACACTGACACTAAATGCAGTGATCAGTAAATAAATGATCACTGCAATCAGTGACACTGTGACAGGGGGGGCAGGGGGTGATCTGGGGGGTGATCTGGGGGTGACAGGGGGGTGGATTGTGTGCCTAAGTGTCCTGGTGTCAGTGTACTGTTGTGCACTTACTTGCTGTGTCTTCACCGCTCGGCGTCCCGGTCAGAAAGACCGACACGAGGAGCGTGACGTCACTTCCCCTTGCCTGTGTTTACAATTACACAGGCAAGGGAGAATGTGATTCGCCAGGAGCGATCGGGAGGGGGTGGCCAGAAACCACTGGCCGTCCCCTCTTCCCGCATCGCTCCTGACACGATCCCGACCGTCCCCGCCGGCGGAGGGGGGTCCGATCGGACCCCCCAACCGCCTGAAGAATGGCACGTACAGGTACGTCCTTTTGCCTGTACGTGCCATTCTGTTGACATATATGTACATGGGGCGGTCGGGAAGTGGTTAAGGGGGACTCCAGACAAAAAAAATGGCGTGGGGTCCCCCTCAAAATCCATACCAGACCCTTGAGGTCTGGGATGGATTTTAAGGGGAACCCCAGCCCAAAAAAAAATGGAGTGGGGTCCCCCTCAAAATCCATACCAGACCCTTATCCGAGCATGCAACCTGGCAGGCCGCAGGAAAAGAGGGGGGGCGAGAGCGGCCCCCCCTCCCTCCTGAACCGTACCAGGCCACATGCCCTCAACATTGGGAGGATGCTTTGGGGGTCTGAGACCCCCAAAGCACCTTGTCCCCATGTTGATGAGGACAAGGGCCTCTTCCCCACAACCCTGGCCATTGGTTGTGGGGGTCTGCGGGCGGGGGGCTTATCGGAATCTGGAAGCCCCCTTAAACAAGGGGACCCCCAGATCCCGCCCCCCCCTGTGTGAACCATTTCACCAAAAAAGTGTCAAAAATGGTAAAAATGACAGGAGACGGTCTTTGACAATTCCTTTATTAAAATCTTCTTTCTTCTTTCTTATGGTCTTCCTTTCTTCATCCTTCGGTTTCTTCATCTTCTTCCATGGCGTTGGCGTCTCTTCTGGGCCGCTCCGCGCAATGGGAGGCTCCCGCTGTGTGAGGCTTCGCTCCGTCTGACAGGTCTTTTATAACGGAGGGCACCTGGTGACCCCGCCCCCTCTGACGCACGGGGACGCCATGGGGAATTCCCTATGGCTTTCCCCATGACATCAGAGGGGGGCGGGGTCACCAGGTGCCCTCCGTTATAAAAGACCTGTCAGACGGAGCGAAGCCTCACACAGCGGGAGCCTCCCATTGCGAGGAGCGGCCCGACAGAAGAACAGACGCCGATGCCATGGAAGAAGATGCCGGACGAGAAGGACGAGAAGACCATCGCAAGAAGAAGCGGATCGGAGGAAGAAGAAGATGGAAGAAGAAGATGGAAGAAGATGCCGGAAGGAGAAGATGAAGAAACCGAAGGATGAAGAAAGGAAGACCAGAAGAAAGAAGAAAGAAGATTTTAATAAAGGAATTGTCAAAGACCGTCTCCTGTCATTTTTACAATTTTTGACACTTTTTTGGTGAAATGGTAGGGGTACTTTTGTACCCCCTTACCATTTCACACAGATTCCGATAAGCCCCAATGGCCAGGGTTGTGGGGAAGAGGCCCTTGTCCTCATCAACATGGGGACAAGGTGCTTTGGGGGTCTCAGACCCCCAAAGCATCCTCCCAATGTTGAGGGCATGTGGCCTGGTACGGTTCAGGAGGGAGGGGGGCCACTCTCGTCCCCCCTCTTTTCCTGCGGCCTGCCAGGTTGCGTGCTCACATAAGGGTCTGGTATGGATTTTGAGGGGGACCCCACGCCATTTTTTTTTTTGGCTGGGGTCCCCCTTAATATCCATAGCAGACCTGAAGGGCCTAGTTATTGAATTTGGGGGACCCCCACGCTTTTTTTTTTACATTTTTTAAATTTTTTATCAATCACTTTTTTTTTATGAATGACTTCCAATGAATGACTGTTCTCCTGTAAAAATTACACTTTTTGCAGGGACAGTTCTAAGCACAGGAAACATGCGCCCCTTCACAGGCATACTATAGACACCCCCCAGGTACGAAATTTAAAGGAATATTACACTTTTATTGTTTCAATTTAAGCATTATTAAAATCACTGCTCCTGAAAAAACAAGCGTTTTTAAAAAAATTAAAAATTAAAAATTTGCATTGATACATGTCCCCTGGGGCAGGTCCCGGGTCCCCAACACTTTTTATGACAATAACATACATATTAGCCTTTAAAATTAGCACTTTTGATTTCGAACGTTCGCATCCATTATAACTAATAGGGTTCTAATGCTCGCACGGACTTTAGGTCCGTTCGCGGGTTCTGGTGCAAGCCGAAGGGGGGGGGGGGTGTTCGGCTCATCCCTAGTCTCTAACTACACAAATTAGGGAGAAATTCAAACGTGTGGAGAAAAACACTGTTACCCCTCTTGTTTTGCTTTCTGCTTTTTCTAAATAGAATTGTGGGTACTTCTGGTGGATAAATGAAGGACTGTATTGTTTAGGAAAATTTGTTTCCTGCAATAGGAGTACATCTAGTTGAGAAAGATAAATTTGGAACAACTTATGACCTTTAAGCGGAGAGTTTAGCCCTTGAAAGTTATGGGAAACTATCCGTAGAGACAAGGTGTTAGGATCAGTTAGATGCATGGATCAGATGAAGAGGTAAACGCTTCAATTGAGGGTGGCCTTCCCAGGTCAATTCAAACCCATCAAACTGGGGAGCAACCCAATATGCCTGGGAGCTGAAAACAGGGATCCTACTCCTTACTAAATATCCATGGTGACTGCGGAGAGAGAAAACAGAGGAGCGGAGAAAAGACCAGGGGAAAAAAAGAGACAAGAAAGTAATAAGAGAAAAATACCAAAACAAAATAACCCCCCCCCCATACCAAGCACCAGTGCTCTGCTAGAAAGAACAAACAGTATGAAAAATTGCTTGGTGGAGAGGGCCTCCTCGATGATCCGGAACTTCTATGGGAGGATGTTGCAGGGGGGTCCTGAGATATCAAGCTGGAGCAGAAGACGTTCGCCATCGGAGAATGAGGCGGTCCCATAGGTTTTTTGCTGAAAAGTGAAGCTTAGGCAGAAAGGGATGGACCACCAGTATTTAATGGACTTCTGCAAGAGTGCCAGGAGAAGGGGCTTTAGGGCATGTCTCTTCTGAATGGTGGTGAGAGAGAGGTCAGCAAAGGCCTGTACGGGATGGCCCCGGATGGTTAGTTTGTCAATGTTACTGGATAATTTCATGAGGGTCCTCTACAGGGACTGTGGGCTCTGTCCAGTTCCAGACGATGACTGGGAATGTCTGGGAGTAGCTCTTTGATGAAGGACAGATGCTCAGGGTCCATTGTCTGCAATATGCTCCTCTGCCTCTGCAGCCACACCATGTGGTGCTGCGGCCACCATCTTGAAGGCATCAGTGGTTATTATGTTCTCTGATTTATATTAGACTGGTGAAAACATTATTGAATTATAAACTATTAGACTTTGTCACACATTTGCATTGATTCCTATTGGACGGTGTATGGCTTTTTTGTTTGATGTATATTTAGTTTGCAGGATTTGGGCATTAATTGATCAGTGTTGAATATATGCACACATATATATGGGACTTTTATTTTATGGCCATAGCGTGGAATGATATATTGACTTTTCTTCAGAGGTACCACAAGCAAATAGAATAAACTAAAGGTGCACTGAAGCATACATATACAGCCGCTGGATAAAAAGGATAAAACCAAGTCTGGTGACATTCCACAGATTCATGCACATAAGGGGCCCAGGGAAATCAACCCAGATCCAACATCCCCCACTCTTCCAACACTGGGGCAGCAAAAGGTGGCAGATCTGGAAAAGGATATGAATAGTTAAAGAGTATAGTCGATACTAAGCAGTCATTATGTTGGGATGAGTAAGACATGTTTAAAGGATTGAACCGACCATATGGAAGTCACAAGGTATAGGACCGCGTGTGGCAGAGGATGTACACAGCGTGGAAGCAGTGGGATTAAGAGTCTCCCCTATGTGAGGCAACATGGATATTTATATTGAATGCTACAGATCCCACAGGTCTAAACGATATTGTATCCTATAGACTATTCCTCAAGGGTTTTTCCTCAGGAGGATGGGAATAATAATGTAATACTTTATCTACTGTATGTAATTAATTCTGTATTTTTGATCCCTCTGATATATTTTCTTGAGTTCACTTTAAGTGTGTGTACTTTGGGTTTATTTACCATTCTGTATTTTGTAATTTTGATTGTTGCTTTGTTTGTATATAAATTTTCCTGCTTTGCTAATTCCTTGCCTATGTATACAGCCTGTTGACATTCCCCATTTTCTAGTCTGTGGGCCATGAATCCATGAAATGATATCAGGCTTGGTTTTAACCTTTTTATTCAGTGGCTGTATATATATGCTTCAGTGCACCTTTAGTTCATTCTATCTATTCGCTTGTGGCACCTCTGAAGTAGAAGTTGGCTTTGAAACGCATCAGGTGCCCTGCCCTTTACAAAACCAACCATGTAAATGTGGTTCTGGTTATGAACTATATGTTATGTGTAAACCTTCTATACCTCAGCCATGATGATGGTTATTTACTTGTACAATAAAGTATTCCCTTTTAATATAGTTTTTTGTATGATCTTTGTAGCCTATAATAGTCCCTTGTCATTTTAGATGGTATTCATTGTGTTCTATTGTGCGATGAAGATTACATTCTGACACCAGACCCTGCCCATTTCGGTATATATGGATGGATACCATTTACATCTGTCCACCCATACATCAGAGCAGGCTCTGTCTTTCTCCTGTCTGCAGAAGCTAAGCGGACACAGATGTGTCATCTGCCCACTCTGCTCCAATCAACAGGGGATCTGTGAACTGATCATCTACTGATCAGAACGAAAACAGCTCCTTGTAAAGGGGGCCTTATAGTTGTTTTTAAATCCTATAAGGTCAACTAAGTATATAAGTTTGAACATTAACAAAAATGTGCCTGCTGGTATGCTTTTATGAGAAAACATTTAAATGTAACATTGTCTGTGTTGCTGTTGCAGATTTCCCCTCACTACCTGCCTTGAGTACCTCACCGAAAACCAGATTTTAGAGCTTTCTGAGGTGGGAATAGGATAAGAAGAAAACCGTGGAATTTATTTAGGAAACTATGTTATGAGGCTGATTTACTAAAGAAGTTTTCAGTCAAAATATTGTGTAAATATTCACATAAATTGTTAAAAAAAATGTGAAAAGCAAATTACAGACCACTTTTCAGATGCTTTTCACAGGATTGGATAAATAAAGGGAATGTTTACACAATATTTTGTAAGGCTGTCATCTTCTTTAGTAAATCAGCCTCTCTATAGAGCTACTTTAATTTAAATAATGGATATGGGCCGAAAGACCCCCGGTTCTGTTTGCGGCAGAACCTTTGAACATTGAAAAAGTTTAGGACTGAATAACAAACCCCATTGAAGTCTATGGGACACGAACTGAAAAAATCAAATGTGCCCATTTTGAAGGCTTATAAGCAAGTATTTGGGCATACAAAGGGTATGGGGGTCTGGGTACTGCCCTGGGGGACATGTATCAATGAACACAAAGTTTGTAAAAAACACAATTTTTTAATGAGCAGTGATTTACTGGTGTTTAACTACTTCAATACTGGGCACTTACACCCCCTTCCTGCCCAAGCCATTTTTCAGCTTTCATCGCTGTCACATTTTGAATGACAATTGCGCGGTCATGCTACACTGTAAACATGTGAAATTTTTATAATTTTCTTCACACAAATAGAGCTTTCTTTTGGTGGTATTTAATCACTTTTGAGTTTTATATTTCTTCTTAAAAGAAAAAAAAATACTGAAAATTTTAAAAAAAATTTAAGTTTTTCTTAGTTTCTGTCAGTAAACTTTGTAAATAAGTAGTTTTTCTCCTTCAGTGATGGGCGCTGATGAGCCGATACTGATGAGGTGGCACTTATGGGCACTGATTAGGTGACACTGATGAGGAGGCACGAATATGCCACACTTATGGGTACTGATTAGCATTAATGGGTGGCACTGGTGGGTGGCACTGATGGGCACAGACAGGCAACACGGATAGGTGGCACTGATGGGTGACATTGATGGGCAGCAGGGATAGGTATTGATGGGCAGCAGTGATAGCCAGCACTGACTGGCATCACTAATGGGTACTGAGTGCTGACACTTGTGGGCACTGTTTGCTGGCATTTGTGGACACTGGTGGGCACTCACTTCTGGCACTGTGGGTGCTTTATTGTAATTAGGGAACTGATTATGAGTGCCCTAATTACATGCCTAGATGTCCTCTGTGAGGAGATGCCGCTGATCAGCTCTCCTCTCCTCACACTCTGTCAGTGTGAGGCGAGGAGAGCCGATTACCGGCATCTCTGTGTTTACATGTGACCGGCTGTGACTGGACACAGCCGATCACATGGTTAAAGAGCTGCAGCTCTTTACAGAGATCGGGGTTGCGCTGTGTTCAACAACATGGATCGGCTGCGATTGCCGCTCTGCATGCCCGCGATTGCCAAGGGAGATCTGCCATTGTGGGCGCCATCATATGACGGCCACCCAGAACGAGAGCCGCACCGCCCCGGCGTCATTTGACAAGTGATTAAAGTGAAACCATAAAAATGAGAAATAACAATAAAAATGAAAAATTACTTTAACTAGCACTCCACACTATGCGAGGGAGCTCACATTAAGTTGTGGAGTCCTTGCAGAAGGGAGCCGAGACAGCCACCAAGGGACCCCAGAAGACCAGGTTCGGGGCCACTCTATGCAAAACGAGCTGCACAGTGGAGGTAAGTATAGCATGTTTGTTATTTTAAAAAAAATCAGATAAGATGTCTGCCCTGGGGTTGAGGCGGGGAACCCCCCCCATATAGAGACCAAAGGGGAGAGCCCGAGGACAGATTGGATCACCACAACATGGTCCTTGTGTGTGTAGTGTGTGCACAGGTTGTGCATGACATGCTGCAAAAAATATATGAGAATGTAATTAGATCTAAATAGTTTTGAAGGAGAAAAATGAATGAAGACAAAAAGGGTTGTATGTACATATGTGAATGTGAAAGGTGAAGCATCTATGTGTTCCCTAAAAGAGGACTATCATGAGTGCAAAGGTGTTGTGTGGATGTGCAAACCAACCAAATTTGGTGCTGTACAATGGGTGTTAAAAGTTCTCAAAAATCCGATCAATCCAAACCAAAATGTCATATAGTGACCCCCCTATTACCTGAAAAAAGTTTCATGAATGGAATCATGAGTGGATACCCTTCCAATGTTTAGGAACGTATGAAGTGGTCTGCTGGTCACCTCGGGCTCATATATACTCCCCGTTCCAGGGTGGGTCCCCACCAATGTAATGCTGACAAGCCATATTAGTGAGGGAGTCGAGGAAAGCACACCCCCAGCCTGGTGCAACACCTCAGCCAACAGTGGATCCACGCACACCCCATCTTTGGCGTGAGATTGAATACAACCATCCCCGCACCACGGCGCCACTGACGCCGTGAGCGGGGCATCTGTGCATGACCCTGATGTGCAGGAGGTCAATCCCCACTGCAGTGTAGGGGATGAGGAGGGGAAAATAACTGTTGCCCATAGCAACCCTGAATGCAAGACACGATCCGAAGCCCACCAACCATGGACTGGGTTAATTGATCTATCAATAAGGATCACAAAGATAAATTATGATTGGAAAGGGGCACCAAGAACAGACCCACTGGTCTAGAATAAAGAGAGAGAAATTAAAAAATACTTCAATGTATGAGTATAGGTGTAAATATGAGATAATTAATGAATAATAGGCGTGACAGGTCACTATAGAAGCAGGTGTCTTCCACCCAAATAATGACAATTAAGAAAAAGTGTGACCTGGCACAACCTTATGTGATAATAATGGCAGGCCTTCAATTCTAATATAAACACAGAGAAAAAGAGAAAGGTTGGGACTTTAAATGAAGCTTGTCATTATAAATGAGGATACTAGTTTTTTTATGGGAATAGTATAATTTTATTGTCAGGATCCTATTTGAATATACCAAATCATGAAAATACATTTATAGCAATCCATAATAATAATAATAATATATTTATAGTCAAAAAGACTTACATATAAAATAATGCTTACAACATGGGGTACTCATAGTCAATGAACATGATTGGCATATACAGTAGGATACAAACAAATCAAATATTGCAAATCTACATATAGACATACTTGATAAAATATAAACATGATTAATAAAAAATAATTCATGAATTACTCATACATCAGATAGTACACATGATATATAAAGAAATGCAGAATTGAGGCCAGATATGTTTTGACACCTATTGTTGAAACTCGACACGTTTCGTGGCATTTCAGCCACTCATCAGAGTCTATTGCAAGATGCTACTATGGAATAAATAAATGAATGTCAATTACTATGTAATGCCCTCAGAAAGAGGGAATAGCAACGTGTCAATTAATTACAAACCAGCTCCTCCATTGGGGGATTTGGGGGCCCTCAGATGAGATGTCTGCCCCGGGGTCTCTTTTTCTCTGCATTTATATTAGGGATTGCGGCCTGTCATTATTATCATATAAGGTTGTGCCAGGTCACACTTTTTCTTAAATGGCACCATTAGGAGTGCCTTTTAAAATATAGAAAAAGGAACAAACCTGAGATAGGTCCATACATTATGAGGAGAGGAGTCATATTGTCAGAGGGGGTAGAGCCAAATGTGCTTCCAGAGCTGAGCTTTTTTGAATTTCATAAAAGGGCAACACATTTTTCTCCCAATTAAAAATAAAAGTCAGAATGCTCTCTACTTACATTATGTTTTTAAAAACAATGACTAATAAAATATTTGCTTTGGCCAATTAAATGTAAAATAATAATGTCCAATAGCTTTCTGTAGGTCATAGTATAATTGCTGTATATAATAGGCCCTAAATTTTAAACCAGCATTTTTTTATTCTTCTTAGATTAAAATACTTTAGATGGTAGATATACACTTTGGTTGGCGTCATAAGATAAATATTGATTTAACACGCAAATATCCACTTAATTTTTGTCACTATGAGTTACATATATAAAACATACATAACAGTGTAAAGTAAAGCAACCAAGTATTATTACTACAGCCTGTTTATTTGAATTTACACTTCATGATATATTTTAGGATGTTCAGTTTATTTCATATTTTGTATTCTGTCTAAAGTTACGACAGGTTCCACTTTATTGGAAGGAGAAACAATATGACTAAGGGAGTACTGTGAATGCTGAAATTTAATCAAGCCTAATTTTCCTGAACTTCCTGACAGGAAATATTTGCAGCAGATTGCTTCCTGTGAGTGTTTAGGGATGAAAAGTATTTCACAAACTTCAATTAGAGCTTGCGGTGGATGATTTGAGAGGAGCTGTAGACATCTGACCCACTTCTCTTGATTACCATCTGAATACGTCTGTTTTGAAAGAATACAGATGACCTGCACTGAGTTGCAGCAGTAAAATTACACTGATTTCAGACATCTGTAAAAAGAATTTGAATTGGCACTGCAGACACTGACGTCTACCGCTATGTAGTGGCTTCTTATTGGAGACATTCAATGATGACAGTAGCCCGTCTCCCTTGGATAAACATCAGGAATCACACTGAGTTAGGAGCAATATTTTTAAATACAAATGTCTAGGTTTCATGTCTACGATGGGCTAGTGCACTAGGTGGATGCGTTGGCAAGCTATTAACGGAATTAATTTGATGTCCTTGGCATGAGTGAGAGGATGCCTGACTGAAACCTCCTGCCGCCACTGCCAACATTTAATACCAAATGATTATTGTGAATACTGTTGAGTAGGTGTTATAGTGGTGCTGAACACAGAAGCATGTGTGGGGGCTCCAAAAACCTTACCAAGACTATTAGGTGCCAATTGAACATGGCATTTAAACTTATTTCTGGAAAAACATTTTCCGGCTAACATCACTCAATCTTAAACTGAAAACAGGCTCTAACTTTTCCACGTTAATAAATTCCCCTAATTTAGATTTTTCTAAGCATGTTATGGTTTAAAGAGTCAAATCGAAAGGATATTCTGAAACCAGACCTATCATAAAAATGTATCATTAATAATATCCAAGTAACTCAGTGTACCCAATATTAAAACGTTTGTTTTAGTGTGGATTGGGGGGGGGGGGGGGGGTAAGAGCACCTGTCAGGTTATTATCACTGTCTTTCATCTTGCTGGGGATACTCTCTCTATTTGTCCTTGTGACCAACATCTCTTCTGATCTATTTTAGATACCATTTCTCTAGATACCATTTCTCTAGAATGCCACCTGTGGCAAAAGCACCAATTTTCCTCAGATGAAGAAGTCTAAAGAAATAGACTGCCAGGTCTTCCCCCTCTCTCTGTTCTTTTATTTCTCTATTTCCTTGTCGAGACCCTCCCCTTCTTGTTTCACAGTCCATTCTTAAGTTCCAGCATTCAAAGCCTGCCAAAGTCCTGTGCTTTTTCTGAGCACTGTGGTGCAGTTCAGGTGCGAATTGCAAGCTCATTGACTTGTATGGGAACATTTCTGAATTGCACATGTCATCGGTTTTGAAAACAGCTGAATGTAAACAAAACAATTGCCGGCAAATAAAATTGAGACCAATGAGACCCTTTGGGTTTGGTATAGATTTTAAGTGGAACCCCATGACAAATTTAACAAAAGAAAAACCGTGTGGGGTCCCCCCTCAAATCCATACCAGACCCCTATCTGAGCATGCAGCCTGGCAGGCCAAGAAGGGGGGGGGGGGTGAGCAAGCCTCCCCTCCTGAACCATACCAGGCCAAATGCCCACAACGTGGGGGGTTGCTTTGGAGTAAGGGGGCTCCCCCCAAAGCACCTTGTCCCATGCTGATGGGGACAAGGGACTCTTCCCACAACCCTATCCGGTGGTTGTGGTGGTCTGCAGGCAGGGTGCTTATCGAAATCTGGAAGCCCCCTTTAACAAGGGGTCCCCCAGATCCCGCCTCCCCATGTGAATGAGTATGGGATACATTATATCCCTACTCATTCACAAAAAAAGTGTCACAAATAAATAAAAACAGACTTTTTGATAAGTGCTGTATTAAAAAAAAAAAAAGCATGTGCCCCAAAGTAAATTCAGCTTTAATCATGACGAATACGGCTGCCAACTTAAAAAACTAAGCAAAGCTCGGAACCTGATGCTGGCTCCCACCATCTGACAGTTCCACCATGGGGGGGGCACCCTGTGATGTCACCATGTGGCCCTGTCCCTTGTGACATCATTGACCAGGGTATGCTGGATTGATGATGTCACAAGGGGCGGGGTCACCTGGTGATGTCACTGGGTGACCCCACCCCTTAGCTTATTTAGCAGTGAGAGGTGCCGGAGCTGCCAGGCAGCGTGAGCCAGCATCGGGTACAGAGCTCTTTTTTTTCAGGGTGGCGGTGTTCATCGTGATTGATGCTGCATTTACTTCAGGGAATATTGTTTTTGTTTTGCTTTGAATAAAAGACGTCTCTGTTTTTATTTATTTTTGACACTTTTTGGTGAATGTGTAGGGGTAGAATGTACCCCATACTCATTCACATGGGGGAGGCTGGGATCTGGGGGCCCCTTGTTAAAGGGGGCTTCCAGATTTTCATAAGCCCCCTGCCTGCAGACTCCCACAACCACCGGACAGGGTTGTGGGGAAGAGGGCTTTGTCTCCATCGACAATCGCAGCTGAACCACTAACAGCACTGAAACGGACCTGTAAAATGCAAAGCACATGCATGAACCCATTCTTAGACAAGCCTTCCTCAGCATGAAGGTGTACTAACACTTTCTAGAGCAGAAGAACATTTGTTAACCTTTGAGGACACTTGGATAACTTGCATCTCTAAAGCTTTGGTGCAGGGGAGGTATCCCAGGGCTACAAATTGGAACTTCACTCCATGCCCCTTTCTCAATCTCTCACTTCTAAACATCTCATGCCACTGCATACAGTATATTACCAGATCTTTATCAAGCCCTCTTGGATCCTCAGGAACAAGGTGTCATTGCCTCAGTTACTGTTCAGAATAATTTCCTTTGTTTTTATTTCAACTGTTCACAGTGTCATACCATTGCCTAATCTTTGATCTCAAACTTCTGAAAGTAAAAAAAAAAAAAAAAAAAAAATTAATCCCAGTGCTAGATTGGCTAATTTCAATTATTGTGCACTCTCTGGGCCACCATATAAAATTCTTCTCTTAAAAAAAAGAAAAATGTCACATATCCAAAACTGCCTTGGGCACATGTCAATTTGCTTATCATGATACAGTACATTTCAAATTAACATTCATTAAATGATACTGGACATGGTGCATATTGAGTTTCCAAACTGAAACAAGCATGCAAAATATTTGCCACAGCAATCTATTGTTTCCTGGGTCAGGGTTCGGTTATCTTTTTGAACTTGTAGTATTTATTTGTATTGTTTCTGAGCAGCAGTAAGCACTCCCTTTACATCCTTTCTCACCCCTGAAATCCCCACCTCTTTTCCAGCTGCTTGCACTGTTATTCTTCATTTTAATTCTCTGGCTGTGCATTCAGCAGCACAACTGTTTGATCAGGTCATGGTCCTATTCTCTCACAAAGTCCTGTCAGCACAACCTGTGGTAAGGAGCACAATGCAGAGATTACATTTTCCATTTAGTGAGTGACACCCTTGCACAGGCCCTTTCATTTGCTTCCATGTGAATGACTTTCTGTTTTGATCATATGATTTTTAGAAACAGGATATCTATCACTTAGTATGGGAGAACTGTTGCTCTTGTGGTATATGTATGAAGATACTTTTTCTAGTGTTTCATGTTAAATGTGTATACATTATAATGTTATTATTACAGCTCTGTTACAGTATGTCCTTACTCTGTTGACACATCTAAATTATGATTTTATTCTACAGCATTTCCTATCATACTTTTGGGACATTATTAAATTATTAAATTAAAAAAAGAACAACCATAAAGGTATAAAGTGCTGTAGCCCCTATGGGCCAATGACAATTTGGTGCAGAAAAATATATTCTCACAAGTAACAATGAGTGCCTACTTGTAAAGGAACATTTTTTATTTTTAAAAAAAGAACATACATGTTATACTTACGGTACCTTCTCTGCGCAGTGGCTATGCACAGAGCAGCCCCGATCCTCCTCTTCTCAGGTCCTGCCCCCCTCATTGATGCTCTGGGCCCCTCCCCCTTGCCAAGTGCCCACATAGCAAGCCACTTGCTGTGGGGGCACTCGTGTGTGCTCACTCCCGAGCTGGTCCATAAGACACAGAGAGCAGGCTCAGCCTCATCCCCCGATCCCGCCTCACTGGTTGTAATTAACAGAAGCCAATGGCTCCTGTTGTTGCATCTCAGCCAAGAAGGAGGGAGATACCCGGGAGTACCTGGGGTCTCATGCACATTGCTGGATCGAGATCGGGCTTAGGTAAGTCATGGGGGCTGCGGGGGGTGCTGTACACTGAATGTTTTTTTACTTTCATGCATAGAATGCATGAAGGTAAAACACCTTCTGCCTTTACAACCACTTCAGCCTCGGAAGGATTTGCCTCCTTAATGACCAGGCCAATTTTTCCGATACAGCACTGCATCACTTTAACTGACAATTGCGTGGTCGTGTGACGCTGTATCCAAACAAAATTGATGTACTTTTTTCCCCACAAATAGAGCTTTATTTTGGTGGTATTTGGTATTTGATCACCTCAGCGTTTTGTTTTTTTTTTCATTTTTTGCACTATAAACAAACAAAGCGCGACAATTTTGAAAAATAAAATAATATTTTTTTTTTTTGCAGCTACACAGCTTTCTACTGTGCATGCTCTTAACCACTTTAGCCCCGGACCAATTGTCAGCTTAAGGACCAGAGGTCTTTTTTCAATTTCGCACTGCACTACTTTAACTGGTAATTGCGCGGTCATGCAATTTTGTAACCAAACGAAATTTGCGTCCTTTTCTTCCCACAAATAGAGCTTTCTTTTGATGGTATTTGATTGCCTCTGTGATTTTTATTTTTTGCGATATAAACGGAAAAGGAGCGAAAATTTTGAAAAAAAAAAAAAGAGATTTTCTACTTTTTGTTATAAAAAAAATCTAATAAACTCAATTTTAGTCAAACATTTGGGCCAAAATGTATTCAGCCACATGTCTTTAGTAAAAAAAATGCCAATAAGCGTATATTTATTGGTTTGCGCAAAAGTTATAGCGTCTACAAACTAGAGTACATTTTCTGGAATTTACACGGCTTTTAATTTATGACTACCTATCTCATTTCTTGAGGTGCTAAAATGGCAGGGAAGTACAAAACCCCCCCAAATGACCCCATTTTACAAAGTAGACACCCCAAGCTATTTGCTGAGAGGCATGTTGAGCCCATTGAATATTTTTTTTTTTTAGTCCCAAGGGATTGAATAAAGACAAAAAAAAAAAAAAAAAAATTTTTTTTTCATAAAGTTGTCACTAAATGATATATTGCTCACACATGCCATGGTTATATGTGGAGATGCACCCCAAAATACATTTTGCTGCTTCTCCCGAGTATGGGGATACCACATGTGTGGGACTTTTTGGGAGCCTAGCCGCGCACGGGGCCCCGAAACCCAATCAACGCCTTCAGGGTTTCTAAGGGTGCAAATTTTTGATTTCACTCCTCACTACCTATCACAGTTTTGAAGGCCATAAAATGCCAAAATAGCACAAAACCCCCCCAAATGACCCCATTTTGGAAAGTAGACACCCCAAGCTATTTGCTGAGAGGCATGTTGAGTACATGGAATATTTTATATTTTGCCACAAGTTGAGGGAATATTACAAACTTTTTTTTTTTTGCCCAAAGTTGTCACTAAATGATATATTGCCCACACATGCCATGGGCATATGTGGAATTACACCCCAAAATACATTCTGCTGCTTCTCCTGAGTACGGGGATACCACATGTGTGGGACTTTTTGGGAGCCTATCCGCATACGGGACCCCGAAAACCAAGCACCGCCTTCAGGATTTCTAAGGGCATAAATTTTTGATTTCACTCCTCACTACCTATCACTACCTATCACAGTTTTGAAGGCCATAAAATGCCAAGATGGCACAAAACCCCCCCAAATGACCCCATTTTGGAAAGTAGACACCCCAAGCTATTTGCTGAGAGGCATGTTGAGCCCATTGAATATTTTTTTTTTTTAGTCCCAAGTGATTGAATAAAGACAAAAAAAAAAAAAAAAAAAAAAATGTATTCAAAAAGTTGTCACTAAATGATATATTGCTCACACATGCCATGGTTATATGTGGAATTGCACCCCAAAATACATTTTGCCACTTCTCCTGAGTACGGGGATACCACATGTGTGGGACTTTTTGGGAGCCTAGCCGCGTACGGGGCCCCGAAACCCAAGCACCACCTTCAGCATTTCTAAGGGTGTAAATTTTTGATTTCACTCCTCACTACCTATCACAGTTTCGAAGGCCATAAAATGCCAAAATTGCACAAAACCCCCCCAAATGACCCCATTTTGGAAAGTAGACACCCCAAGCTATTTGCTGAGAGGCATGTTGAGTACATGGAATATTTTATATTTTGCCACAAGTTGCGGGAATATTACAAACTTTTTTTTTTTTTGCCCAAAGTTGTCACTAAATGATATATTGCCCACACATGCCATGGGCATATGTGGAATTACACCCCAAAATACATTCTGCTGCTTCTCCTGAGTACGGGGATACCACATGTGTGGGACT
Source organism: Lithobates sylvaticus (assembly GCA_028564925.1). NCBI lineage: Eukaryota > Metazoa > Chordata > Amphibia > Anura > Ranidae > Lithobates > Lithobates sylvaticus. Next base: position 559,426,418 of record CM053026.1, read on the forward strand.
TTTTGGGAGCCTATCCGCATACGGGACCCCGAAAACCAAGCACCGCTTTCAGGATTTCTAAGGGCATAAATTTTTGATTTCACTCCTCACTACCTATCACTACCTATCACAGTTTTGAAGACCATAAAATGCCAAGATGGCACAAAACCCCCCCAAATGACCCCATTTTGGAAAGTAGACACCCCAAGCTATTTGCTGAGAGGCATGTTAAGCCCGTTGAATATTTTTTTTTTTTTAGTCCCAAGTGATTGAATAAAGACAAAAAAAAAAAATAAAAAAAAATTTATTCAAAAAGTTGTCACTAAATGATATATTGCTCACACATGCCATGGTTATATGTGGAATTGCACCCCAAAATACATTTTGCTGCTTCTCCTGAGTATGGGGATACCACATGTGTGGGACTTTTTGGGAGCCTAGCCGCGTACGGGGCCCCGAAACCCAAGCACCGCCTTCAGGATTTCTAAGGGTGCAAATTTTTGATTTCACTCCTCACTACCTATCACAGTTTCGAAGGCCATAAAATGCCAAAATAGCACAAAACCCCCCCAAATGACCCCATTTTGGAAAGTAGTCACCCCAAGCTATTTGTTGAGAGGCATGGTGAGTATTTTACAGCTCTCATGTGTTTTTGAAAATGAAGAAAGTAAAGAAAAAAAAAAATTTTTTTTTTTTTTTTCAATTTTCAAAACATTGTGACAAAAAGCGAGATCTGCAAAATACTCACCATACCTCTCAGCAAATAGCTTGGGGTGTCTACTTTCCAAAATGGGGTCATTTGGGGGTGGTTTGTGCCATCTGGGCATTCCATGGCCTCCGAAACTGTGATTGGCAGTGAGGAGTGAAATAAAAAAATTACACCCTTAGAAAGCCTGAAAGCGGTGCTTGGATTTTGGGGTCCCGTACGCGGCTAGGCTCCCAAAAAGTCCCACACATGTGGTATCCCCGTACTCAGGAGAAGCAACAGAATGTATTTTGGGGTGTATCTCCACATATGCCCATGGCATGTTTGAGCAATATATCATTTAGTGACAAGTTTTTGTAAAAAAAAAATATTATTTTTTTTTTTTTGTCATTATTCAATCTCTTGGGACCAAAAAAAAAAATATTTAATGGGCTCAACATTGCTCTCAGCAAATAGCTTGGGGTGTCTACTTTCCAAAATGGGGTCATTTGGGGGGGGTTTGAACTGTCCTGGCATTTTATGCACAACATTTAGAAGCCTATGTCACACGTCACCCACTCTTCTAACCACTTGAAGATAAAGCCCTTTCTGACACTTTTTGTTTACATGAAAACATATTTTTTTTTTTTGCAAGAAAATTACGTTGAACCCCCAAACACTATATATATTGTTAAAGCAAAGGCCCTACAGATTAAAATGGTGGGTGTTGCATTTTTTTTTTCCACACAGTATTTGCGCAGCGATTTTTCAAACGCATTTTTTGTGGAAAAAATACACTTTTTTTTATTTTAATGCACTTAAACACACTATATTGCTCAAATTTTTGATGAAATAAAAAATATGATCTTAGGCCGAGTACATGGATACCAAACACGACATGCTTTAAAATTGCGCACAAACACGCAGTGGCGACAAACTACATACATTTTTAAAAGCCTTTAAAAGCCTTTACAGGTTACCACATTAGATTCACGGAGGAGGTCTACTGCTAAAATTACTGCCCTCGATCTGACCTTCGCGGTGATACCTCACATGCATGGTGCAATTGCTGTTTACATATGACGCCAGACCAACGCTTGTGTTCGCCTTTGCGCAAAAGAAGGGGGGGCAGGGGTGCTTTTTTTTTTTTTTTTTTAGTTTTTGTTTTTATTTTGGTTTTTTATTTTATTTTTAAAATGTTCCTTCCATTTTTTTTTTTTTATTGTTATCGCAGGGAATGTAAATATCCCCTATGATAGCAATAGGCAGTGACAGGTACTCTTTTTTTGAAAAAATTGGGGTCTATTAGACCCTAGATCTTTCCTCTGCCCTCAAAGCATCTGACCACACCAAGATCGGTGTGATAAAATGCTTTCCCAATTTCCCAATGGCGCGGTGGGTATGCCCACCATTAGAATACCTCCCTTCATCCACCCACTTCTAATGATGGGCATACATGCACCATTTATATATGCCGAAGCATGGGGGCATCCTCCCGCAAAAAAAGTTATGCCACGTACACATGGTCGGACTTTTTTCGACCGTATGTACGTGGCATTAGGAGCAAAATCGCTCCTCCGCCCTCTGCTGCCCCCATGCTTCGGCATATATGCTCTTTTTTTTACTGTGGTGGTGAAATCACCTCCTACAGCGTTGGAGTCGCGGCTTTATGTATCGTGGGAGCAAACGCTGTTGCTGTCAAGATAAATAAATCCACGCTGCAACTGAATGGCGTACCTGCTAAGCAAATAATGGTTAACATTAAAACAAAGTAACATTAGAGTATAACAGTAAGACCTTACCATACCATACCTGCAAAGCAAATACCAAAAAAAAAACATAGTAAAAAATAAAACATTTTGTTAACGCAACCGGTGCCTAAAATATATATATGCCGAAGCATGGGGGCATCCTCCCGCAAAAAAGTTATGCCACGTACACATGGTCGGACTTTTTTCGACCGTATGTACGTGGCATTAGGAGCAAAATCGCTCCTCCGCCCTCTGCTGCCCCCATGCTTCGGCATATATGCTCTTTTTTTTAACTGTGGTGGTGAAATCACCTCCTACAGCGTTGGAGTCGCGGCTTTATGTATCGTGGGAGCAAACGCTGTTGCTGTCAAGATAAATAAATCCACGCTGCAACTGAATGGCGTACCTGCTAAGCAAATAATGGTTAACATTAAAACAAAGTAACATTAGAGTATAACAGTAAGACCTTACCATACCATACCTGCAAAGCAAATACCAAAAAAAAAAATAGTAAAAAATAAAACATTTTGTTAACGCAACCGGTGCCTAAAATATATATATGCCGAAGCATGGGGGCATCCTCCCGCAAAAAAGTTATGCCACGTACACATGGTCGGACTTTTTTCGACCGTATGTACGTGGCATTAGGAGCAAAATCGCTCCTCCGCCCTCTGCTGCCCCCATGCTTCGGCATATATGCTCTTTTTTTTAACTGTGGTGGTGAAATCACCTCCTACAGTGTTGGAGTCGCGGCTTTATGTATCGTGGGAGCAAACGCTGTTGCTGTCAAGATAAATAAATCCGCGCTGCAACTGAATGGCGCACCTGAAAACAAAAAAATGGTTAACAATAAAACATACCTGAAAAGCAAGCATGATAAAACATAATAAAACATTGCAGAATAGAATAGAGTAAAAAAGAGCAACAATAGAGAGAGAACAATAAAACGACAACTATTTTTGGTTTTTTATTTTATATTTTTTTTGGGGTTTTTTTTTTTTGTACTTTTTTTTTTTTTTTATTTTTATTTTTTACACTTTTTTTTTAAACTATAACTATAATTTTAACTGTAACGGTCGGGTCTCAAAATGCGATGGCATTCTTGAGACCCTGTAACTATAATTTTAACTGCAACGGTCGGGTCTCAAAATGCGATGGCATTCTTGAGACCCTGTGAAAGTGTATCCTAGCCTGTGAAATGCTGTACCCTACGCTAAAACCTCACTAGTTCGTGGTAGCGTTCAAAGCAGTCACCAACGCAGAGACCAGGATTGTCAGGACAGCGTGGACAATAATAACGGGTGTCACGCCTAAATCCGCGCTTGGTACAGACACGACATCTTCTTTGGGGGGCTCGTTGGGTAGGGGTACTCTGGAGGACATGAGGATAATGCCTCTCATGCAGCCGGCTTACTGCATTTGGTAGGGGATGGTGAGGTGTGGAATCGCCTGGATACAGGAGTTCCATGACAACCGCTCCCTGGAATTCAAGGAAGGGTAACGTCCCGCCTGAAGCTCCGTATAGCACATGAGCATTCAGCAAAGCCAATTGGAATAAATAAATAGACACTTTTTTGTACCAGCGTCTAGCCTTACGGACAACTAGGTACGGCGCCAACAACTGGTCGTTGAGGTCCACCCCCCCCATATTAAGGTTGTATTCGTGGATACAGAGGGGTTTCGTCACAACACCAGCCGCCGTACGAATTTGGACTGTCGTGTCTGCATGAAGGGAGGTAAGAACGAAAACATTCCTATTATCCCTCCACTTCACAGCGAGCAAGTTATTACACTTCAAGCAGGCTCTCTCCCCCAGCCTAAGACGGGAATCTACAAGCCGCTGGGGAAAGCCCCGGCGATTAGGTCGCACGGTGCCACATGCTCCAATCTGATGATCAAACAAGTGACTAAACAGTGGCACGCTCGTGTAATAATTGTCCACGTACAAGTGGTACCCCTTTCCGAATAAGGGTGACACCAAGTTCCACACTATCTTGCCAGCGCTCCCTATGTAATCTGGACAGTTCTCCGGCTCTACGTGACTATCTTTTCCCTCATAAACCGAAAAGCTCCACGTATAGCCTGTTGCCCTGTCACAGAGCTTGTAGAGCTTGACCCCGTATCTGGCACGCTTGCTGGGAAGGAACTGTTTGAAAGACAAGCGGCCAGAAAACTTAATCAGGGACTCGTCAACGCAGACAACTTGATTGGGCATAAACAAGGCTGCAAAACATTGGTTGAAGTGGTTTATGAGGGGCCGAATTTTGTAGAGCCGATCAAATTCAGGGTCTCCACGAGGACGACAAAGTTCATTGTCACTGAAGTGCATGAAGCGCAAAATCATCTCGTATCGTGCCCTGGACATGGAGGCAGAGAACACGGGCATATGGTGGTGCGGTGAGGTGGACCAATAAGACCTCAGCGTCGGGAATTTGTGTATGCCCATGTTGAGGGAAAGGCCCAGAAAGGTCTTAAATTCGGAAACCGTAATTGGTTTCCAATCTCTGGCAAGGGAAGGCACTTGGGGATTAGCGGCGATGTGTTGACCAGCGTATATATTACTTTGGTCCACAATAGATCTATAGAGATCTTCCGTGAAAAACAGCGAATAAAAATCGGATGGCTTAAAATCAGCTGTTTCCACCTGAATACCGGGTTGGCCAGTGAATGGGGGAAGTACGGGTTCTGCAGAAGTGGTGGGCACCCAATCAGGATTGGCGAATTCTGCAGGAAGGACACTATGTGATCGACGGACCTGCCTTTGTCTTCTTCTTGGTGGCAGCGGGACACTACTTGTGCTTGCCACCTCGCCAGCTTGAACTGCACTTATGGGACTCGCCACGTCACCAAGTGTTACTGCAGTGCTGGTTTGACTACGTCCAGGGTGTACTAGGCCGCTGGTGCTTGCCAGTTCACCAGAAGGAATAGCGGCGCTAGTACTTCTCTGCTCCATACGAGAGACCTGCGGTTCCTGCACCTCAACAACATCAGAAGATCGGGATCGGGTACGCCTGACCTTAGCAGGGACCTCACCTTCGTCGCCAGAGCTATCTGTCATGGAGCCGCTGTCGTCTACTGGATCGTATTCTGAGCCTGATTCTGACAGATGAGTGACCTCCTCTTCACTATCTGACATACTCAGAAACAAGTAGGCCTGTTCACTAGTGTACTTGCGATTTGCCATTTTGGGCTCTAAATTTAGTAGTACACTAGTGAGATTCACAGGAAAAAAAGCTCCTAGGCTGCTGGCGAATGAATCAAAACGCTACCAAAAAAACTGTTAGCGATCGCAGGGATCAGGCCTGACTCTGCGAACGCTGCAGTTATGTGTGCTTAGTGTTTTGGAAGTGACAGTGATCGATCGATACTGCACTTGGGTGGGCTGGGCGGGGCTGGGCGGAGGGGGGAAACGCAGGTGCTAGCAGGTATCTGGGCTGATCCCGCTAACAATGCGTTTTTTGGAACCCTAAACTGCTGGGACGCTAGTATAGATCTGATCAGATCAGATATTGATCTGTTCAGATACTATACCACTAAGGGAGGTGTATGCTTTGCGCGTGGGTGTTTGCGGTACTGGCACTAACCTGGGGCGACGCAGACCTTATTTGACCCTAAAACCTAATTGATATCACCCGCCGGGCGATCAGGGGGTTAAACCGATAGTTGGGTAATAAATGGCGGGTGCCCTGACAGTATAAAAAAACAAGCTAACTAACCAGCGTCACCCGTAACAGTTATACGGTGATCACTGGTGAAAGGGTTAACTAGGGGCAATCAGGGGGTTAAAACCTTTATTAGGTAATATATGGGGGTACCTGACACTATATAAAAAACCTGACGGGGAACCTAAATAACTAAATAACTAACTGGCTACCAGCGTCACCAGTGACACTTATACTGTGATCACTGGTGAAAGAGTTAACTCTAGGGGCAATCAAGGGGTTAAAACCTTTATTTAGGTTGTAATATGGGGGTACCTGACCTATAAACCTATTTATAATCCTATATAAACCTGGCGGTTACCTAAAAAAAAAACTGGCTACCTAGCGGCACCAGTGACACTAATAGAGCGATCAAAAAAAAACGATCGCTTAGTGACACTGGCAAAAGGGGGTGAAAGGGTTACCTAGGGGGCAATCAAGGGGTTAAACCTTTATTGGGGGGGGGGGTAGGGGGCTACCTTGGACCTAAAGGGGCCTAAAACTAACTGCCCTGACAGTTATTGCAGTCACACTGACACTAAATGCAGTGATCAGTAAATAAATGATCACTGCAATCAGTGACACTGTGACAGGGGGGGCAGGGGGTGATCTGGGGGGTGATCAGGGGGTGACAGGGGGGTGAAATATGTGCCTATGTGTGCCTGGTGTCAGTGTAGTGTTGGTGCACTAACCTGATGTCTTCACAGCTCCGCGTCCCGGTCAGAAAGACCGACACGAGGAGCGTGACATCACTTCCCCTTGCCTGTGTTTACAATTACACAGGAAGGGGAAGGAAGCGGACGAATCCCATTGGCCAGAGCGATCGGGAGGGGGTGGCCAGAAACGACTGGCCGTTACCTCGTCCCGCATCGCTTCTGAAGCGATCCCGACCGTCCCCGCCGGCGGAGGGGGGTCCGATCGGACCCCCCAACCGCCTGAAGAATGGCACGTACAGGTACGTGCTTCTGCCTGTACGTGCCATTCTGCCGACGTATATATACAGGGGGCGGTCGGGAAGTGGTTAATAATAAAGAAAAAAAAAAAGCCATTTAAAACCACTTGCGGCTTTAGGTTTGTTCTTAAGTAGAATCTGAACAGGTACATTATGAAGTGTAGCTCCATCCCAAAAAAATCTATTTTTAAGCTTTTTGGAGAACATAGGGAGGGGTTATCACCCCTGTAACATTTGCTGTCTTTGCACATCTGTTCAGAACATGTCACCTAACTTTCCGTCCCAATGACAAATGTTTTTGGAAAAAGTGGGGTTTTAATTGAAACAAGGATTGGTGATAAAGTATCAGTAGAGAGGAGATACCTTTTTCCCAAATTAAATCTAACAGGATAGAATTTCCCTTCCTAGGGGTAGATTTCCTCTCACTTCCTGTTTTCTCTTTCCATTTGCAAGTAGGAGTCGTTTGTAAGTTGGATGTTTGAAAGTAGGGGCCTGGCGTATATACTCTGCAGAAATTTGCCCTATTAGATGTTGGTGTAGCCACAAGACTGGTGGGCACAGGAATGGGCCCTGCTGTGAGTTAATAGATGAAGATTTGTAATTGCATGCACCTGTTGAACAGGGCAGAAAAATTGGGGGTGGTGGTGGTGGTGGTGGACGGTGTTGCCACAAGACTGTAAGCTCTCACAGTTACTCTTGGTGGGCGCAGGAATGGGCCCTGCTGTGAGTTATTAGATCAAGATTTGTAATTGCAAGCACCTGATGAACAGGGCAGAAAAATTGGGCCTTTGGCGGTGGTGGTGGACGGTGTTGCCACAAGACTGTAGGCCCTCATAGTTACTCTTGGTGGGCGCAGGAATGGGCCCTGCTGTGAGTTATTAGATCAAGATTTGTAATTGCAAGCACCTGATGAACAGGGCAGAAAAATTGGGCCTTTGGCGGTGGTGGTGGACGGTGTTGCCACAAGACTGTAAGCTCTCACAGTTACTCTTGGTGGGCGCAAGAATGGGCCCTGCTGTGAGTTATTAGATCAAGATTTGTAATTGCATGCACCTGTTGAACAGGGCAGAAAAATTGGGGGTGGTGTGGTGGTGGTGGACGGTGTTGCCACAAGACTGTAAGCTCTCACAGTTACTCTTGGTGGGCGCAGGAATGGGCCCTGCTGTGAGGTATTAGATCAAGATTTGTAATTACAAGCACCTGATAAACAGGGGCAGAAAAATTGTGCCTTTGGCGGTGGTGGTGTTGGCGGTGTTGCCACAAGACTTGTAGGCCCTCATAGTTACTTGTGCCTTAGGCACTGGTGCTGGGCCACAACACTGCAACCCCTCACAGATACTGTACTTGGGCACAGCAGTCACACGTGTGCGAAGCATTTTTTTAAAATTTGTAATTACCCGCCCCTGTTAAACAGGGGCTGAAAAATTGTGCCTTAGGCACTGGTGCTGCTGCCACAACACTGCAACCCCTCACAGATACTGTACTTGGAGCACAGCAGTCACACGTGTTGCGAAGCATTTTTTTAAAAAATTGTAATTACCCGCCCCTGTTAAACAGGGGCTGAAAAATTGTGCCTTAGGCACTGGTGCTGGTGCCACAACACTGCAACCCCTCACAGATACTGTACTTGGAGCACAGCAGTCACACGTGTTGCGAAGCATTTTTTTATAAAAATTGTATGTACACGCCCCTGTTAAACAGGGGCTGAAAAATTGTGCCTTAGGCACTGGTGTGGTGGCATGGATCATTGAGGAGGAGGAAGAGGATAGTCAGTGAACATAAGAGGACAGTCACTCAGCATCAGCATAGGCAGTCTTGAAGGGATGTGATATTAAAAATTATTCGGTTATATCCGCCTCAGGTGCCTGGTAGCTGGTGGTGATCCAAGACTGATTCATTTTGATGAAGGTCAGTCGATCAACCGAGGCGGTGGACAGGCGCACCCTATGATCTGTGACAAATCCTCCAGCAGCTCTGAATGTGCGTTCGGAAAGAACGCTGGAGGCAGGACAGGCCAGTAGCTCAATTGCATACTGTGCAAGCTCTGGCCAGTGATCCATCCTCAGGACCCAGTAAGCCAGAGGATTTTCGGTGGGAAAGGTGTCCAAGTCTGACCTTGCCCCAAGGTATTCCTGCACCATGTATATCAGACGCTGGCGATGGTTGCTGGAACCGATCATACCTTGGGGCTGCGGACTAAAAAATTGTCTGAACGCATCGGTCAGACGTCCACCTTCCCCACCGCTCCTTCTGCTACTGACCGAAGCCTCAGCAACTCGTCGCCCAGGACCAGGAGTTTGTAGCCTCCCAGTTTCTGGGAACGCGTTGCACAGACCTTTCTGCAAGGCCTCCCTGAGATGTCTCATCCTCTGCTCCCTCTGCGACGGCAAGATAAGGTCCGCAACCTTACCCTTGTACCGCGGATCAAGGAGAGTGGCCAGCCAGTAATGGTCCCTCTCCTTGATCCGAAGAACACGAGGATCCTTCCGCAGGCTTTGCAGGATCAGGGAGGCCATGCAGCGTAGGTTAGCTGAGGCATTCGGTCCGGAGTCTTCTGGGTCACTGAGGATGACATGATCGCCAGCCACCTCCTCCCAGCCACGTACAAGTCCACTGGTTTGTTGGGACTGTACATCATCCCTAAAAGACTGCTGCTGCTGCTGATGCTGAGTGCCAGGCTCCACCTCCATGCTCACACAATCCTCCTCCTCCTCCTCCTCCTCATCCTCCTCGTCCTGTGTGATGGGTGGGACAGAAGGAACACTGTCCGGATAAAGGGGGCCTTGAGAGGCAAGGAAGTCCTCCTCTTCCTGCCTCTGTTCTGCCTCAAGTGCCCTGTCCATTATCCCACGCAGCGTATGCTCCAACAGGTGGACAAGAGGGACAGTGTCACTGATGCATGCACTGTCACTGCTCACCATCCTCGTGGCCTCCTCAAATGGTGAGGGGACAGTGCATGCATCCCTGATCATGCTCCACTGACGTGGGGAAAAAAAACCAAGCTCCCCTGACCCTGTCCTGGTGCCATAGTCGCAAAGGTACTCATTGATGGCCCTCTGCTGCGTGTGCAGTCGCTGCAGCATGGCCAACGTTGAGTTCCACCTGGTGGGCATGTCACATATTAGGCGGTTCTTGGGCAGGTTCAGCTCCTTTTGCAGCTCAGTCAGCCGAGCACTGGCATTATAAGATCGGCGGAAATGCACACAGACTTTCCTGGCCTGCCTCAGGACATCCTGTAAGCCTGGGAACCTGCCCAAGAACCGCTGCACCACCAGGTTGAGGACGTGAGCCATGCAGGGCACATGGGTGAGCTGCCCCTGTCGCAGGGCGGAGAGGAGGTTGGTGCCATTGTCAGAAACGACCATTCCTGGCTTAAGCTGACGTGGCGTCAACCACCTCTCGGCCTGCCCCTGCAGAGCTGCCAGAACCTCTGGCCCAGTGTGGCTCCTGTCCCCCAAACACACCAGCGCAAGCACGGCATGGCATCTTTTTGCCTGCGTACTTGCGTAGCCCCTTGTACGCCTACGGAGCACCGCTGGTTCCAAGGACAGAGCACTGGAGGAAGAAGAAGAGGAGGGGGTGGAGGAGAGAGGTGTGTCACAACCAGTAGCAGTAGTAGCGTTTTGGAGGCGTGGTGGCGGAACAACCTCCAACACTACTGCACCTTGTCCTGCATCCCTCCCAGCTGCCAATAGAGTGACCCAATGGGCCGTGAAAGAAAGGTACCGTCCCTGTCCATGCCTGCTGGACCATGAGTCAGCGGTAATATGCACCTTACCGCTAACCGCCCTGTCCAGCGAGGCATGGACATTGCCCTCCACATGCCGGTAGAGAGACGGAATCGCCTTCCGTGAGAAAAAGTGGCGTTTGGGAACCTGCCACTGAGGAACCGCACATTGAACAAACTCACGGAAGGGGGCCGAGTCTACCAACTGAAAAGGCAGCAGTTGAAGTGCTAGCAATTTAGCCAAGCTAGCATTCAACCGCTGGGCATGTGGATGGCTGGGAGTGTACTTCTTTCTACGGTCCAGCAGCTGGGGCAGGGAAATTTGCCTGCTGCAATCGGACGTCGGTGTACTGCAAGTACTTGGTTGTGACACACCTAATTCTACACCTTCAGTCCTCTCAGAGCAGCTTTCAGAGAGGACTGAAGGTGTAGTGGGGATGGAGATCCCAGCTGATGAGGAGCAAGGAGAGGTCCGCTTAGTTCTTTGGTGTGGGTCTTTTATGTGTGCCTGCCAACGAGCTGCATGGCAGGTCGACATATGTCTGGTCATGCTTGTGGTGCCCAAGCGGCTGATGTTTTGGCCACGCGAGATACGCTTGAGACAAATATTGCAAATAGCAGTGGTGCGATCTGATGCACTCGTCTCAAAAAAGGCCCACACCAAAGAACTTTTCTGATAACGTGCAGAGGCAGCGCCCTGCACAGGCGGAGCTCTGCGGTGTTGTACAGTTGCTGTGCTGGCCTCTAGCTGGCCTCCAGGGGGCATCCTGCCTCGTTGGACATGTGACGCCGCATCCTCCTCCTCCCTCGTCCTCCTCCTCATCCTCTCTCCCTTCAGGCACCCACGTGGAGTCAGTGACCTCATCATCCCCTCCCTCTTCACCACTAGAGCAAACCTGGCAGTAAGCTGCAGCTGGTGGAACAGTACTGCCAGATTCCTCAAGCTGGGTATCATCATCCGAGCCTTCGAATCGTTGGGCATCCTCCTGGAGCATGTACCCAACACTGTGCTCAAAGAGTTCGGGGGACTCCTCAGGAGGACATGGTGGGTCTAGGGAAGGGGTGGCTGATGATGCTCTGCCAGTACCCTGAGCCTGGGTGAGAGAGGATGAGGAGGATGAGGAGGGCTTGGTCATCCATTCTACCAAGCCTTCAGCATGATGCGGCTCCACATGTCCAGCTGCCGAAAACAAAGACGCGCGTGTCCCATGGCCACGTGCTGATGACGATGCACGACCACGTCCACGGCCACGGCCACGTCCACTAGAAACAGAGCCTGCCTGCCCTGTGTTCTTGGCTCTGCACGCTCTGCCTCCCCTTGGCGGTCTTCCAGCCATTGTAGTCGGTAGTCCTGTGGGTGCTGCTGAGAAGAATATATAGGAGCTCTGTGTGATGCCACTAACACACTAGAAGTCCTATGGGTGCTTCTGCAAAGAAAATATAGGAGCTCTGTGTGATGCCACTAACACACTAGAAGTCCTATGGGTGCTTCTGCAAAGAAAATAGAGGAGCTCTGTGTGATGCCACTAACACACTAGAAGTCCTGTGGGTGCTGCTGCAAAGAAAATATAGGAGCTCTGTGTGATGCCACTAACACACTAGAAGTCCTATGGGTGCTTCTGGGAAGAAAATATAGGAGCTCTGTGTGATGCCACTAACACACTACAGTCCTATGGGTGCTTCTGCGAAGAAAATATAGGAGCTCTGTGTGATGCCACTAACACACTAGAAGTCCTATGGGTGCTTCTGCAAAGAAAATATAGGAGCTCTGTGTGATGCCACTAACACAGTAGAAGTCCTATGGGTGCTTCTGGGAAGAAAATATAGGAACTCTGTGTGATGCCACTAACACAGTACAAGTCCTATGGGTGCTTCTGGGAAGAAAATATAGGAGCTCTGTGTGATGCCACTAACACAGTAGAAGTCCTATGGGTGCTTCTGGGAAGAAAATATAGGAGCTCTGTGTGATGCCACTAACACACTAGAAGTCCTATGGGTGCTTCTGCAAAGAAAATAGAGGAGCTCTGTGTGATGCCACTAACACACTAGAAGTCCTGTGGGTGCTGCTGAGAAGAAAATATAGGAGCTCTGTGTGATGCCACTAACACACTAGAAGTCCTATGGGTGCTTCTGCAAAGAAAATAGAGGAGCTCTGTGTGATGCCACTAACACACTCGAAGTCCTGTGGGTGCTGCTGAGAAGAAAATATAGGAGCTCTGTGTGATGCCACTAACACACTAGAAGTCCTATGGGTGCTTCTGCAAAGAAAATAGAGGAGCTCTGTGTGATGCCACTAACACACTAGAAGTCCTGTGGGTGCTTCTGCAAAGAAAATAGAGGAGCTCTGTGTGATGCCACTAACACACTAGAAGTCCTGTGGGTGCTGCTGAGAAGAAAATATAGGAGCTCTGTGTGATGCCACTAACACACTAGAAGTCCTGTGGGTGCTTCTGCAAAGAAAATAGAGGAGCTCTCTGTGATGCCACTAACACACTAGAAGTCCTATAGGTGCTTCTGGGAAGAAAATATAGGTCTGTGTGATGGGACTAACACACTTCAAGTCCTATAGGTGCTTCTGGGAACAATATATAGGATCTCTGTGTGATGGGACTAACACACTTCAAGTCCTATGGGTGCTTCTGGGAAGAAAATATAGGTCTGTGTGATGGGACTAACACACTTCAAGTCCTATAGGTGCTTCTGGGAACAAAATATATGATCTCTGTGTGATGGGACTAACACACTTCAAGTCCTATAGGTGCTTCTGGGAAGAAAATGTAGGTCTCTGTGTGATGGGACTAACACACTTCAAGTCCTATAGGTGCTTCTGGGAACAAAATATATGATCTCTGTGTGATGGGACTAACACACTTCAAGTCCTATAGGTGCTTCTGGGAAGAAAATATAGGTCTGTGTGATGGGACTAACACACTTCAAGTCCTATAGGTGCTTCTGGGAACAAAATATATGATCTCTGTGTGATGGGACTAACACACTTCAAGTCCTATAGGTGCTTCTGGGAAGAAAATGTAGGTCTGTGTGATGGGACTAACACACTTCAAGTCCTATAGGTGCTTCTGGGAACAAAATATAGGATCTCTGTGTGATGGGACTAACACACTTCAAGTCCTATGGGTGCTTCTGGGAAGAAAATGTAGGTCTGTGTGATGGGACTAACACACTTCAAGTCCTATAGGTGCCTCTGGGAACAAAATATATGATCTCTGTGTGATGGGACTAACACACTTCAAGTCCTATAGGTGCTTCTGGGAAGAAAATATAGGTCTGTGTGATGGGACTAACACACTTCAAGTCCTATAGGTGCTTCTGGGAACAAAATATATGATCTCTGTGTGATGGGACTAACACACTTCAAGTCCTATAGGTGCTTCTGGGAACAAAATATATGATCTCTGTGTGATGGGACTAACACACTTCAAGTCCTATAAGTGCTTCTGGGAAGAAAATATAGGTCTGTGTGATGGGACTAACACACTTCAAGTCCTATAGGTGCTTCTGGGAACAAAATATAGGATCTCTGTGTGATGGGACTAACACACTTCAAGTCCTATAGGTGCTTCTGGGAAGAAAATGTAGGTCTGTGTGATGGGACTAACACACTCAAGTCCTATAGGTGCTTCTGTGAACAAAATATATGATCTCTGTGTGATGGGACTAACACACTTCAAGTCCTATAGGTGCTTCTGGGAAGAAAATATAGGTCTGTGTGATGGGACTAACACACTTCAAGTCCTATAGGTGCTTCTGGGAACAAAATATATGATCTCTGTGTGATGGGACTAACACACTTCAAGTCCTATGGGTGCTTCTGGGAAGAAAATGTAGGTCTGTGTGATGGGACTAACACACTTCAAGTCCTATAGGTGCTTCTGGGAACAAAATATATGATCTCTGTGTGATGGGACTAACACACTTCAAGTCCTATAGGTGCTTCTGGGAACAAAATATATGATCTCTGTGGGATGGGACTAACACACTTCAAGTCCTATAGGTGCTTCTGGGAAGAAAATATAGGTCTGTGTGATGGGACTAACACACTTCAAGTCCTATAGGTGCTTCTGGGAACAAAATATATGATCTCTGTGTGATGGGACTAACACACTTCAAGTCCTATAGGTGCTTCTGGGAACAAAATATATGATCTCTGTGTGATGGGACTAACACACTTCAAGTCCTATAGGTGCTTCTGGGAACAAAATATATGATCTCTGTGTGATGGGACTAACACACTTCAAGTCCTATAGGTGCTTCTGGGAACAAAATATATGATCTCTGTGTGATGGGACTAACACACTTCAAGTCCTATAGGTGCTTCTGGGAAGAAAATATAAGTCTGTGTGATGGGACTAACACACTTCAAGTCCTATAGGTGCTTCTGGGAACAAAATATATGATCTCTGTGTGATGGGACTAACACACTTCAAGTCCTATAGGTGCTTCTGGGAACAAAATATATGATCTCTGTGTGATGGGACTAACACACTTCAAGTCCTATAGGTGCTTCTGGGAAGAAAATATAGGTCTGTGTGATGGGACTAACACACTTCAAGTCCTATAGGTGCTTCTGGGAACAAAATATAGGATCTCTGTGTGATGGGACTAACACACTTCAAGTCCTATAGGTGCTTCTGGGAACAAAATATATGATCTCTGTGTGATGGGACTAACACACTTCAAGTCCTATAGGTGCTTCTGGGAAGAAAATATAGGTCTGTGTGTGATGGGACTAACACACTTCAAGTCCTATAGGTGCTTCTGGGAACAAAATATAGGATCTCTGTGTGATGGGACTAACACACTTCAAGTCCTATGGGTGCTTCTGGGAAGAAAATGTAGGTCTGTGTGATGGGACTAACACACTTCAAGTCCTATAGGTGCTTCTGGGAACAAAATATATGATCTCTGTGTGATGGGACTAACACACTTCAAGTCCTATAGGTGCTTCTGGGAAGAAAATATAGGTCTGTGTGATGGGACTAACACACTTCAAGTCCTATAGGTGCTTCTGGGAACAAAATATAGGATCTCTGTGTGATGGGACTAACACACTTCAAGTCCTATGGGTGCTTCTGGGAAGAAAATGTAGGTCTGTGTGATGGGACTAACACACTTCAAGTCCTATAGGTGCTTCTGGGAACAAAATATATGATCTCTGTGTGATGGGACTAACACACTTCAAGTCCTATAGGTGCTTCTGGGAACAAAATATATGATCTCTGTGTGATGGGACTAACACACTTCAAGTCCTATAGGTGCTTCTGGGAAGAAAATATAGGAGCTCTGCCTGCCTGCCACGAACACACTACAAGTCCTATAGGTGCTTCTGGGAACAAAATATAGGAGCTCTGCCTGCCTGCCACGAACACACTACAAGTCCTATAGGTGCTTCTGGGAACAAAATATAGGAGCTCTGCCTGCCTGCCACGAACACACTACAAGTCCTATAGGTGCTTCTGGGAACAAAATATAGGAGCTCTGCCTGCCTGCCACGAACACACTACAAGTCCTATAGGTGCTTCTGGGAACAAAATATAGGAGCTCTGCCTGCCTGCCACGAACACACTACAAGTCCTATAGGTGCTTCTGGGAACAAAATATAGGAGCTCTGCCTGCCTGCCACGAACACACTACAAGCCCCTCTTTCTAAATCAATCTTTGTAAATGAATCTATCTAACTCAATCTCTCTAAGTAAATCTCTCTAACTAACTAAATCCAGCAGAGTGTCACAGAACTATCCTGCTCTATCTACGCCGGAACAGCATGTGACCGGCGCAGACGGCGTGGCGGCCTTTTATAGGGGGGGGGGCGTGTACTAAAGCCCCTGAGCTGTAATTGGCTACAGGCGTCCTGCCTGTAGCCAATTATGGCTCTTCGAGTTTCCGGCGCTGTGATTGGCCAAGCATGCGGGGTCACAGTGCATGCTTGGCCAATCATCAGCCAGCAATGCACTGCGCCGGCCGCGCCGGCCGCAATGCATTGCGGGGCCGCTCGCATCACACGAACGTGATGCGAGCGGCCAAAATAGTTCTGGGCTCGCCGAGCGAGCGAACACCCGGTGCTCGATGCGAACATGGGTTCGCATCGAGCACCGGGCCCATCCCTACTTGGTACTAGTAAAGGTAAGCACATTTGGCAATAAAAGGGGAATAATCCCTTCACTACATAAACTGTAAAATGTAACCTGAAATCTTGTTCAAGTCACACTAGCAAGATGCTGTAAGTTTAGTGCCATCATATCGTGATAGCAAAGAGCCCATGTCTCAAGTCCTAATGCTATTAACAAGAGATTTACTGGTCTTTCCCTTCTTTTCATAAAAGAAAAGCAGGATGGATCATCTGGTGGTTTATTGAATGCTTATTAAATTCTATGGATATAATAAAAAATAAAGCTGCTTCACTCTTGTCTGTGACAAAAATATATATTTTTTTTCATTCTTGATGTTTACAATGACAACTTTCATCAACTGTATAAGACCAGCCAGAATAACACTTGCAATTTAAGTACCTGCAACAGTGCTTAACTTGAGGGAATCCCAACTTTTGAACTCCAGGTATCTCTAAAATGTAGCCTTGCAGTGCCCCTCCCTGTGATACTGCAAAGGTTAAATGCGCATTTTGTCTAGGGTCTAGGTATAGCCAGTGTTCTGCTCTGTTCTCCAACACTCCTGGGATGTGGATAAGCTCTTGGCGTATTCACAGACAATGCGGGACTGCTGTTCCTGTTGCTGTGGGAGGGCACTGACTGGTCAAAGAGTAAAGAAGAGCTTCTTCAGAAAGGAGGAAACCCGCAGGAACAGGGAATAACATAGGTCTTTCAGCTTCATCCATATACACTGGAAAAAAAAAGGAGCATTTACCCTTTGGAGAGGGCAGCATTCCAAGGTAAAATTTTGAAGATACCTGAAGATCAGCTCTAAGGTTAATTTATAGTAACCCTTTCAAATATCAAGTACCTTGTATACCTGTTCAAGGTTAGTAGTACCTACCAGATAATTTTAAATTATGATATTGAGTGAATGTGTTGTCAATAGTTCTCAGTTTTGTTAGGAATATTGGTGTCCAATAATGAATCTATAGCAGAAGTGCTTAGACAGTAATGTATACTGCAGCTACATTGCTGTGTAGGTATAGAATGCTAAGTAAGCAAAATGTCCTCTCTTTAGATGAGAATTTGATGACTACTATCATCTAGAATGCCTGACATCAGCTATATCCTCAAAGAATGACCACTTATTCTAACACTTATGTGAATTACACTGTTCTCTCTTGAACCTTGCTTGACACCTTTTTTTTAATGAGTCATTTAAATAAGATTATGAATGTTTTGTCCTATAACATACAGACATATTTTGGTCTTCTCGAAATAATAGACCTATGAACGTGAGCTAAGATTGCAGTACGTTTTCTGTACAGTTTCTTTGTAATATGGGATGAAAATTCACAGAGCTCTGACTAGTAAGTCACTGTACATAAAGAAGTAGATTGCTGGGTCCTAAGGTGGCAATCTAAAAAACACCTAAAATATGTCTGAGTGCCACATCCTACATATATGTCAAGAATTTACTTTTTTCAATAGGAAAAAAGAAAGAAAAATGGACTTTATAGGCACTTATTTGAAAAATTGTTATACAATATTTATTGAAAAGATATATCACAAACACACTAATTACAAAATAGAAAATCACACAAATATTGACATAACAATACTTAGAAGTATTTAAAAGGGAAAAGATCCGAGAAACTCCCCCTATGGGTTTTCAGTACCACTACGTAATTCGCTGAAAGTGGGATTGGTGTGTGTAGAACTTGCACCATGTGGCATTCCCACTGGAGTGTGGACTGGCCCGGAAAGGGGTGGTCGTCGGTCCTGCCGATTAAAAGAAGAAACTTGTGCTCAACATGTTTCGCGACTACTATGTCGCTTCCTCAGGAGCTTTCGTTCTAATTGGAAAGACATTTTGTTACTTAGTGCAGCTTTAATACATATGTAATAATTAAACAATTTACACAATCATTTATATAAACACTTACTGATGCAGTGCCCAACAAGGAAACCCTCCACTCTCTCTCACGCAGACGGATTCAATCCAGGCTCCATATGTATACACCAGATGGAAAAGGGGTGGATAGGACACCACTGAGCCACCAAAAAATAGTGTCACAACCTCTAATGGGTGTCCTCACTGTGAGTGAGACCCTAGAGGCCGGACACTTATGTGCAGGATAGGTTACGGGGACATAACCGATAACTGAGGGTAGATATAAAAAATAGATGTATTAGTAAATGTAATGATGTGTTTGCACCCAAAAAGGTGCTTGGTTAAAAATGCATGTTGTCACTATAGATAAATCACCATTGTACTCACTAGGGTAGGTGATAAAATGTGTGATTGACACCGTAGGCACCTCGTGGAGTATAAACAGCTGACCGTAGTGCTCAAAAAAGATAATCCGTACTCTGAGGAATATATATATATATATAAAGGCATATAAGAACGTATAGTATTTATAGTGACATATAACTGTAAGGTCTGCATATTGAAGAGGCATATTAGTTCAATATATATGTGCCATATACCTCCATAGAGGGGAACAAACTGGCTGATTAGAAACATTTGAGCTAATGAAGCGTTTATGGAAGTACATGAAACGTCTTTGATAAATGTATACAAGGCAACATATAGACTGCAGGCGCTAAAAGAGTATCCCAAAGACCTGATCTAGATAGTATAGACTGCCCAGTAATTGAATTCCCTAGACTATTCCCATGGAATTTTTGAGCACAGAAACAGCTGAGTTACATACCTTGCGGTGGTAGTCAATTCCTAAAAGACTGGTTTAGTTGGAGATATTGCGGCTGCCAAACCAGTGCTCGGTCGTTGCTCCCCTGGAGCATCTGTGGGGAGGAACGGCCGTTTGGCCGCTTTTATGTCCCGTTCGAGTGACGTCAGAGCACGTCCAACATCTGCCCGAACGAGCCTGATAGTCATCTAGAAGCGCCGGGGATGCGCGCGCATCAGGAGGAAACATGATGCGCAGCGCTGGTCTCCCCAGCGCAGACGACGTGACGGAGGGCGTTGCTTAGCAACGCCATCCTAGCCATATACCTCAATTGCCGTACATCCCGCAAAACCCCCGAGAGTATCGGGAGGAGGGAGAGGCGCAAAGCAAAGACGTATGCGGCTTGGGAGGCTGCATAACCCACTGCACTGGTAGCATTGGTGTGTCCACCCAGGATATATACATGGAGCCAGGAGGATATAACGAATACATGGAGAGAGAAACATGGCCACATGGAACATAGTTGCACGTAGGACCTGTATAGAGAGCAGATGAAGGGCAATGCAACAGATAAATACAACATCTCAAAATGAAACAAAACACGAGACATTACAAAAATTAGTTATTATATATTGGTACTTCACGTTTTTAGAGTATATAGTTAACACTGTGGGGGGGACATATAAATGTATCCTCCCTTTGTATTAGTTATACTCTATTACATTTTTATCTTCAGATTGAGGACTTGTGCAGAATATACTATTGTCCTATGAAGCTTATCATCCTGGTGTAGTTGAAGAATAAATAAAATCAGAAGAACGGATGAAGGGAAAAAATGGATGTAGGGGCACAGGATTGGGGAAGTATTAGCTTGTCCAAAATGGGCGGCCTAGGCCGTTTGGAGGGGGGAATGGGTCTCATCTTATATAATTATAGATTAAGAACGTCTATTCAAGCATTGTAGACCGTAGGTCTAAAGGGAAATTGGAGGGGAAAAAAACCCCCGTAGGGCATCAAAGAGGACCAGATACCCACCCGTGATCTACAAAAAGGGCAGGTAGGATATCACCTCATTGATGCCCGGCGGGGTCGTGGCATCCAAACGCTCAATCCAGTAGGTCTCCTTTTGCAAAATCTTCTTGTCCCAATTACCCCCTCTAGGATCTTGTTTGACCACTTCTAAAACCAAAAATGTAATCATAGAGATATCAAATCTGTGGTATAATCCCAGGTGGCGGCTGACAGGAGTTAACATCTTGGCCCACTGGGAGTAGAATAGATGATCGTATATTCTCTTTTTGAGGGGACGTATGGTCTGTATAGTAAGTCACTGTATTTCATGTTCAGACGGTACAGTTTGGATACCATTTCCTAGCCTCCTATGAGAGCAGTTCCATATTAATCACTCTGGAAGGTGGTTACAAGACAAGGCAACAACTTGGATCTACCTGAACTGTGGTCATTGGAATTTCCAAAATTGTATGATTTTAAGTGAATATTTTAGGTGATTAAGTGAGTGTCAGTGAAATAAATTTTCATATTTTATTCAGTGCAAAATTGTGTGCAAGTAAAAAGGTGGTTGCTAAATATACTAATTATAAATTGAATGTGTGAGTGCATGTTTAGGTTTAAGTCAAAGATAGAACAATCATCCAATTAGTGGTAGAAAATTAGAGGTAGATATTAGAATTAGTTTGCTAAGAGCGCAGGAAGGTATCAGGTTTCTGTCTGAAATCTCCAAATCTATAACATTTTAATATATTTGTCACACGAACATGCATCTTAAAAACAATTAGAAACGTACCTTAAATATAGATACTACAAAGCTTACTGTTTATTAAAGTAAGCTTAAACAACCTGGACCTGCTAGTACAGTCTTTTATCATACTTACATTTTGTGGGGAAGTTACAACAAAAAGTTACATGCATCTTAAAATGTAACTTTTCTTCCATGGAAACTCAAATCCAATATACAAATTTACTCATTTGTATGCAATCAAGTAAATTTGTAAAGAACACAACAATTAACCACTTAAGGACAGAGCCTCGTTTTGAGATTTGGTGTTTACTGGTTTAAAACAATTACTTTGAACCCCAATTATTATATATTTTTTTCTAACACCCTAGAGAATAAAATGGCGAGTGTTGCAATACTTTTCGTCACACCGTATTTGCGCAGCTGTCTTACAAGCGTACTTTTTTTAGAAAAAAATTTATTTTTTGAATTAAGTTAGCCCAATTTGATGATGATGTTACACCGAGTAAATTGATACCCAACATGTCACTGTTAAAAATTGCACCCGCTCGTGGAATGGCGACAAACTTTTACCCTTAAAATCTCCATAGGCGATGTTTAAAAAATTCTACAGGTTGCATGTTTTGATTTACAGAGGAGGTCTAGAGCTAGAATCATAGCTATCACTCTAACGATCGCAGCAATACCTCACATGTGTAGTTTGAACACTGTTTACATATGCAGGCGTTACTCACGTAGGCGTTTGCTTGTGTGCGCGAGCTCGGTGGGATGGGGCACATTTTTTTGTTTTTTCTTATTTATTTTACTTTTTATTTTTACACTGTTCTTTTAAAAAAAAAAAAATTGTGTCACTTTTATTCCTATTACAAGGAATGTAATATGAGATTTGGGGTCAAAAAGACCTCAGATATCATATTTACACTAAAATGCAATAAAAAGAAAAAAAAAATTTAATTTGAAATTTTTTTTTTTTTTAAATGTCCCTTTAAGGGCTATGGATGAAAGTGACGTTTTGACGTCACTTCCGCCCTGCAATGGTATGGAGCTGGGTGGGGGCCATCTTCCCCTCTTGAAGAGGATACTGGGGTTATGGTAGCTAGCTGCTGCCATAAAAACAATATTTCTCTTCAAACAGCCGACTTATAACGATTGGGGCGGTCGGCAAGTGGTTAAGTGTTCATATTACAGTATATGTGTATATTCAAAATTTTTAGGTAGAATAAGGAAATCATGTGAAAAATTATTTCATGTAAAGAGTACCTGTTTGGTGTGAAAGTTATTGGAAATTTGATTAGTTATTGTTCTTGGCACACATCAGAACAATAGCACCAAATAAGCCTATGGAAATCAAAATTCCTGAAAAGTTTACTATAACCAGTCTTGATTTTGATCTCTTATGCCCTGTACACGCGGTCGGACATTCCGACCACAAAATCCGTCTGATTTTTTCCGATGGATTTTGGCCGAAACTTGTCTTGCATACACACGGTCGCACAAAGTTGTCGGAAAATCCAATCGTTTGAAACGAGGTGACGTACAAGACGTACGATGGGACTACGAAGAGGCCAGTAGCCAATAGCTTTCGTCCTCAAATTTATTCTGAGCATGCATGGCACTTTGTGAGTAGAAATTCTATACACACGATCGGAAAAAGTCTGATCGGATTTTGTTGTCGGAAAGTTTTAGGTCCTGCTCTCAAACTTTTTCCATTAGAAATTCCGACAGAAAAAGTCCGCTAGAGCCCACACACGATCGGATTTTCCGACAACATAATCCAGTCGGACTTTTTCCGTCGGAATTTCCGACTGTGTGTACGAGGCATTATAGTTTCTCTTTGACAAACCAACGTTTTATTTTCAAATTAGCATTGTATTTTCTTTTTCTATGTAATCACAGCCATTTTTTTTTAGTTTTGGAAACAGAAAGAGAGAGTTAACTATCTGTCCAGTTTGTATTTGCATCTGTGGTCTCATTATAGAGATTTTCCCTTACTTAATTTCTCTGTGGCAACCATACAAGAAATGTGGGGTGCAGCTGTCACCAGGACAGGAAGGAACAATCAGCAATAACAACATTATCAGAAGTTCTAACACTTAATCATGCTACATTACATATGATTACTTCAGAGGGGTAATCTCCCCTAAAGTGACACAGATGGCAGTTAAAAAACAACAGAGGCTGTAACCCTTTTCTGCCATATCACAATTGTGATTTTTTCCGTATTAACAAATTAATCATGATACATGTAGTGCGTATAACATGGGCTATAACTCAAGCTGGCCATACATGGATTGAAATTCCTCCGGTTTAGCAGGGAGCTGACAAATTTTGATCCATGTATGGGCTTGCTGGTTGTACACAAGTCAATCTGCCTCACAAATGCGCTTCTGGAAGAATGGTCAAACATTCCCATAGACACACTCCTAAACCTTTTAAACAGCCTTCGCAGAAGAGTTGAAGCTGTTATAGCTGCAAAGGGTGGGCCAACTCAATATTGAACCCTACAGACTAAAGCCCCATACACACGCTCGGACTATCCGAGGACCAGGTCCGTCGGATCATGTCCGTCATACTTTGTCCGATGTTGGTTTTGCGTACACACGGTCGGACAAAGTTGTCGGAAAATCCGATCATTCTGAACGTGGTGACGTTTGTTGCCTACGACGGGACTACGTAGAGGCTAGTAGCCAATAGCTTTGGTCTTGTAATGTGATCTGAGCATGCGTAGCACTTTGTCCGTCGGACAACCGTACACACGATCGGATTTGGTGTGATCGGACCGTGTTGTCGGCAAATCTATCCAGCAGGAGATAGGACTTTGTCCGTCGGACAATCCGACGTACACTGTCCGATGGTGCATACACACGGTCTGATTTTTCAACAACATTGTCCGATCGGACAGAATCCATGCAAAAATACGACCGTGTGTATGGGGCTTTAGACTGGAATGCCATTAAAGTTCATGTGTGCGTAAAGGCAGGTGTCCCAATACTTTTGGCAATATGGTGTATGTGTTGC
Source organism: Lithobates sylvaticus (assembly GCA_028564925.1). Classification (NCBI taxonomy): domain Eukaryota; kingdom Metazoa; phylum Chordata; class Amphibia; order Anura; family Ranidae; genus Lithobates; species Lithobates sylvaticus. The sequence goes on from CM053026.1 coordinate 559,450,790, forward strand.
CTAATTTCCTATGCACAAAACTTCTCCTCTTCCCAATACAGTTAAAAAAAAGGACACCAGATGCAGAAAGGGTATTAACATAGCATCTAATTATAAAAATGGTTTGCTTTCATATGTGTTCAGTTTTAAAATATCTTTATAGGGCATTGTAAAGCTGCAGTCATGTGATTTGCATTATGAGTGTATTAGCAGCACAATCCATGCATGCCTGAAGATGTTATGTGTGATTGTTACGAGTACATCCGAACATGTCTGACACTTCGAGTACACCAAAGATCCGTGACAGAGCTGAATGAAAACTTTTTATTGGCAGGAGCAGTACAAACATATAAAACCTGCCAGCTGTCAAGGATGTACTATAAATGGTGATTTTGTTTCACTAGTTTAATGAATTAAAGCAAGGTTGAAACAAGTCCAAGGATAGCATGTTTGGCCTTGCAAAGACAAAAATGAAAGAGTTGGGGATGTTTTTCTGTTGGCAGCTGTTTTTAGTATAAAGTGTTGACTTTTAATAGTTTAGAATTGGATAGTCTAGTGGGGAGATTTTTTGTTTGCTTCCTATTCACACCATAGAGAAATGATCACTCATTGAGTATGTTTTGTGTTTTTCAGACCGGAGAGGATTCCAAGAACACCTTGTACTACCCATTCCTTCTGGAAGACAGGAGATAAAATATTTGTCCACACTAAATATTTCTTCAGCTCACATCACTTTAAAATTCAGCACATGCATTCAGTCTCTTTCAGTCTATTTCCTGGCATTTTCCCTATACATGTAACTAGACCAAGCTTCAATAGTGTGTGGGAATGTCTCAGAATATTAAATGCTCACTTTAGCTTTCCTGGATGTTTACTTGTATTGTGAAGCTGAAAATGTGGTACGCCAATTTGGTTTATCTTCCTTTATAGAAAAAACTTTTTGACATCATTCACTTGATTGCACACATAATGATTAACTTTTCCAGTTTCTATAGATCCAAATACAAGACAATCACCATACACATAATACAAGTCACAAAAGAAGAGGGAAAGAAGGGGGGAGGAGTTAGCCCAGTAATCAAAGTCAAGGCGATAAAGGAGAAAATACATTTTAGTTTTATGGCTTTATTATAGCCCTGACTGTTTACTTATACTGTATGTTTCTATTGTAGCCCTGATAAAGAGGGTGCAGTACGTCAAAACACTTAGATTTTTTTCCCTTTAATAAATTCACAATCAAGAATGTTATACAGTGGGGAAAATAATTATTTGATCCCCTGCAGATTTTGTAAGATTGCCCACTTAGAAAAAAATTAAGGGTCTATAATTGTTATCAACGGTTTATTTTAAAAGATAGAGACAGAATGATCAACCAAAAATCCAGAAAACACAAATGATGCAAATGTTATAAACTGAGTTGCAGTTCAGTTCAGAGTAAAATAAGTAATTGATCCGACCCGTACCAATCAATAATAATTCTGGCTCACACAGACTGGCTACAGTATGTACTCATGTGGTACACAGATTAGTCGTGTCAATTTAAAAAGGTGCACCTAACGACAACTTGTTATATGTATAAAAGCCACCTTTCTACCGAATCTCTTTCTTCCATTCACACATTCACACCTCACCTCATTATCATCGTCAAGACAAAAGACCCGTTGAAGGAGGTCAGGGGCAAGACTGTAGACCTGCACAAGGCTGGATTGGGCTACATAACCATCAGCAGGAAGCTTGGTGAGTAGGAGACAATTGTTGAAGCGGTAATGTGCAAGTGGAAGAAATAAAAAATAACCATTAATTGCCCTCAGTCTGGAGCTCAATGCAAGATTTCGCCTCATGGGGTAAGGATGTTCATGAAAAAAGTGAGGAGCCCAGAACTACACAGGAGGAGCTTGTGAATGATCTCAAGGCAGATGGGACCACAGTTACCAAACAAACCATTAATAATACATAAATACAATATGCCAATATGGATTGAAATCCTGCAGCACCTGCAAGATCCCCCTCCTCAAGAAGGCACATGTACAGGCCCATTTGAAGGTTGCCAATGAACATCTAATGCCGCGTACACACGAAGGGACTATCCCGCGGGATTATCCGCTGGACCGAAGTCCAGCGGATAATCCCCTCGTGTGTGGGCGCCGGCGGACTTTTTTTGGCCAAAGTACGGCGGACTAAAGTTTCAGGTTTTGTTCTCAAATTATCCGCTGGACTTGGCAGTCCAGCGGATAATCCGGTCGTGTGTAGTATGGTCCGGCGTACCAAAAAGGACGCATGCTCAGTAGCTATTATGTCACGGACTCGCTCGGTCTGGTAAAACTAGCCTTCGTTTTGAAGCTCGCACAATCGTCACGCTGCTGAATTTTTTTTTTTTTTTTTTTTTTCTGACAGCGGGATTTGTATGTTATCGTACTTGAAGAATGATTTTGCCTTGCTGCTTGTATATTCACGCAGAGTACTCCCGAACGTTTTTACTTCAGCATTCTTTAGTGAAGTTATATATTTGTATATATATATATATATATATATATATATATATATATATATATATATATATATATATATATATATATATATATATATATATATATATATATATATATATATATATATATAGATATAGATATAGATTTCCAAATCACCAAATGAAAAATATATCTATATTTCTCAATAAGCCCAAAAAAATATATATCGATATCTACATATATATATATATATATTAATATATATATATAGATATATAGATCTATACGTGTATAAAAATATATATATATATATATATATATATATATATATATATATATATATATATATATATATATATATATATATATATTATATATGTACATATATCTCTATATAGATATTTTTTATTATTTGTTGGTTATCAAAAGGATTAGTTATTACACATGATACAATTGTGGAGTCAGCAGAGCTTGCCCTTAATTCAGATCTTAACCCTCACCTTTCCAGCGACTGCACTTGCAGTTCCATTGAAGTTGCACTTTACACTTGTATTGTCAAATGAATGTTTAGACATGTACCTGCCTACTCCTAAAGAAACTATGTTTTTGAATAACAAGCACGTATATCATTATTTGATGAAAATTAAATGACCATTTATTCTGGTTAAAACAAACAAGGCAAAACAAAATAGGAAGGCAACACTGGAGCCACTTGTAGATTTTGTGAAGACTTTTTGCCCCAACGGCAGACACCAAGTTTGTGAAGCCAAAAATTAAGCTTGGGCACATTTCATACAATATAGGGAGCACAAGAAGATTGACCAGGAATCAGACAGACCAGGAACAGCAGCAGATGACATCTATGTCCCCAAGCTGTGGCACTACAACAGCCTGTGTCTTCTGTGAGACCAGACTGAAGCCAGGCAATCACTTCCGACTCTTCCCACCACGCTGCCCTGCACTCTTCCCTGCAGTCTTCCCTGCACGCTTCCTTGGAGGCTGACTTGTGGTAGGAGGAGGAGTAGGAGGAGGAGGAGGAGGAGGAGGAGAAGAAGGAAGACGAGGAGGAGGAGGAGGAGGAGAAGTTGGTGTCGGGCCTTCATGGGTCAGGCGGGTGGATTCTCGTAATTCACCCCTCAAACCCCCCCTAATTGCCTCAGAAATGAGGCCCTCACACAGGTGCCGTTGGCCCCTCTCCATTTCCAGCAACCTGCTGGACACGTAGCTGGCATAGGCCTCTTCTGGAAGGGGGGGTTTGTCGAGAATCGCACTCGCCTTCCGAATCAGTTGCAGTGATTCCTCCTCAACAATGGTCATCCTCCTGGGCCTTCTTGGGGGTAAGGGCAGGGGTGGAGGTAGACTTCTTAATTGGGTCTGGCTGTCACTCTGGCTCGTGCTGGGCCCAGCCACCTCCTGGCTCTCGCTGGTCATGTCCTCCTCCTCCTCCATACCACTTGTCCCGGCATCATCCTGGGTCAGCTCATCCTGTGTGCAAATAAAAACAAAAATCAAACACCTGTTTTGTGGTTTCTGGCCTCCTCAATCATCCAATTGTAAACTTAGGAACGAGCATCTAAATTTTCCAAAAGATCCAAAAGGCTATCATTTGGACCCCTGCATTTTCCAAGCAGATCACCAATGTTGTCTAACGCTTTTTTTGCCACTACTGGATGTATGTATACACTATATATGTATCGATATGTTGCACCAACACTTTTTAGAAGTGTGCATAATTTTTGTCAGTTTTTTTCACAATTCTGAGTTCAGGGTGTTAATTGTTTCACATTTTAACGTTTACAGCATTAATATTCACACAATCACAATTTAGGCTACTAAATATATACCTGGCTCCAGCTGGGCGCATCAGCCTGCTCCAAGGTGGAGGGGTCTTCTCCTTCCGTGGAAGCCTCAGCTGGGGTGGAGGGAAGAGTGGAGAGAAGAGTGGAGGGAAGGGTGGAGGGAAGAGTCGACAGTGATTGCCTGGGTTCCATCTGGTCACCTATAAAAGTCAGTTGGTTGTAGTACCACAGCTTGGGTACATAAACCATCTCTGCTGCTGCTCCTGATCTGACTGATTCCTCAATCTTCTTGCGCTCCCGCTTGTACATGTGCCTTAAACTTGCAATTCTGGCTTCCACAAACTTGGTGTTTGCGTTGGGGACTTTAGTCTTCACAAAAGCCACAAGTGGCCCCAGTGTTGCCTTCCGGACATCCCTATTGCCATATAAAGGGTTCTTGAGCTGCCACAGGTTGGTATTTTTTCTGTACAGGGCAATGAATTCGGACATGAACTGCTGGTCCTTGAATGGATTCAACTGGGGTGATGACATGTTTGTTTCTGTTTTGTTAGTAATGGCAATACAAAAGACCAAAAACACAAATGTTACTTAAAACGCACAACCAGTTTTTCTTAACAAACATTACACAACACACCCACACACAGGCAGCAACCCCTACACACAGGCAGCAACACATCCACACAGGCAGCAACCCCTACACACAGGCAGCAACACATCCACACAGGCAGCAACCCCTACACACAGGCAGCAACCCCTACACACAGGCAGCAACCCCTACACACAGGCAGCAACCCCTACACACAGGCAGCAACCCCTACACACAGGCAGCAACACACACATATCCTTAAAAAATGCTGGCCCAAAACCCAAAAAAAAACACAGTAATGCATCCTAGAAAACACTTACCTTCGTACAGAGCGCTCGCTACTTCCGTTCGGGAACACGTGGGCCCCTCAAACAGCCTTATATACACTGCGCACGCGTCGAAGTCCGCCTGCGTCCTCCGCGTCGCCCGCCCATGACGTTCCTCATGACGAGTATTCCCCGCCCCGCTTCCCCTCGTTGCATTGTTGGTGAATTAATTCATGAATATGGCGGACACATTCTCAGCCAGTAGCGCGGAGGAAAGCAAAGAAGCCAACACATCTGCATCCAGCAGCAGATATAAGGCCACCAATATGGCCTTTGAAGAGATGGTGGAGATGGTGGACATCCTCCAAAGGGAAGATTACGACGGGGAAAATGGCCCGTACCCTCGTCCCAACTTGCGCAAGGACAAGATTCTCACTACAATCGTCAGCACCCTGGAGCAGAAATTCGGCGTACGAAGGGGCAAGGATCAACTGCGCAAGCGATGGTCCGACATCAAATCCAGGGAGCACGATCAGTATAGGAGAATTCGAAAAGCCATCAAAAAAAGTAAGTCAAGCACGTGCGCTACTATGGTTATACTTGATATGTCTAATCTTGCGCAGATGTAATTACCATTCGTCCGTGAAACTTGCGCAGATTTAATTACCATTCGTCCGTGAAACTTGCGCAGATGTTATTACCATTCGTACCTGAAACTTGCGCAGATGTAATTACCATTCGTCCGTGAAACTTGCGCAGATTTAATTACCATTCGTCCGTGAAACTTGCGCAGATGTTATTACCATTCGTACCTGAAACTTGCGCAGATGTAATTACCATTCGTCCGTGAAACTTGCGCAGATTTAATTACCATTCGTCCGTGAAACTTGCGCAGATGTTATTACCATTCGTACCTGAAACTTGCGCAGATGTAATTACCATTCGTCCGTGAAACTTGCGCAGATTTAATTACCATTCGTCCGTGAAACTTGCGCAGATGTTATTACCATTCGTACCTGAAACTTGCGCAGATTTAATTACCATTCGTCCGTGAAACTTGCGCAGATGTTATTACCATTCGTACCTGAAACTTGCGCAGATGTAATTACCATTCGTACCTGAAACTTGCGCATATTTGATGAAAGTTCCGTTTGTCTTCATAACGTTTATTGAGTTTACCTGGCTTTGGGTTGTTGGAGTTGTAAGGTTGTTTATTATTGTCACTATCTATACAATTACTGCTGTAGTAAGGGTTTTAGGGGTAACTTACACAGGGACTCCAGAGGCTGTTTTGGGGGGGGGGGGATAAATATGTTAAGCAGGGTGTCATGCTCACAATTCCCAAAAAATGCTCATCATCTCTAAATACTGTAGGTGGTGACTTTTCAAAGAAGTACACTCACCTGTCCCTTGGATGGTGCAGCTACAATCTCTGATCTTGCAATCATGAAATTAATGTTTGCGGCTTCACTTCCCGGGTCACTATTGGGCATGCGCCAGTTGCGCAATGCAATAGGACTGGTCCGCGCGAGCTCGGGGACCCCTGTGTGTCCCAGCAGACAGCACGGTGGGACGGGATGTGGCGTATACTTCTGTGGGAGTCTAGGGCCGGATGTGTGTGCAAATACCTGCCTTACACAGGTATCTGCAACCCATCCCCCCTAAAAGGTTCAAAATAAGACACCACAGGGGTGCAGGGATCCAATGAGCGGAAGTTCAAATTTAGGGTTGAAGGGCGGTTTAAGTATTGGAGTTTCATTAGATAGACATTTCAATTCTGTCTTCAAGTAGGATCTTCTAACAAACTGCTAATAATTGGCAAGACTTTTAAACAATGTTTACTAATCCTATTTTGGCACTCAAATATCAGTGTGATTCAAAAGTGTACCTTTTTGTGTTCCATTACCATAGGGGGCAAAAGACTCAGACGTCAGTCCGAACCTACGAGGACCTCCCGGCATCACCAGACTAATTGGGCAGTTAGCCCAAGCCCGCGCGTGGATGTGGCGGAACAGGTCGTTGAAGTCGATCAAATCTGCACCCCACCAAGTGAGTGTCTCAGAACACAGATTGAGGTAATAAATTAAGGTCTGCATGTTTTTGACACTTTTTTTCTTGTGTTTTATCTACCCAACTTTTAGGTGATGCTGATCTGTTTGTGGAAGGACAAGCTGCGGAGCCATTTTCCACTGACAGTGCCCACAGGCTTATTGGCCAGATCATGGCCTGGAATCTGCAGCTGGAAAATATGCAGAAGGAGATGGCCACCATGCAGCAGGGAATGAAGGACATGATTGATGTTTTGGGGAGAATCTAAAGACCCCTTTTACATTTCTTAACATCAATCATGTCCTTCATTCCCCTTTTGATGCGCTGTTTAACTAATTTTAGAGGCCAAATTTTTAATATGCACACGGTATGTCAACATGTGCTATGTGCCATCAGGCGATCTCAATGGACGCATTTGGTGTTTGCAACCCCTAATGCTAGTAGGTGAGAGGGAAGGGGTTTCACACACAAAACACGTCCATTGATTCCCCATGATGGAACATAGCACATGTTGACATTACCCATTTTCCAGTTAAATTAGTGTGCATATTCAAAATTTGGCTTCTACTGTTCATGGGTTACCTGTTGAACTTTGTAAGTTCTGGACTTTTACATTGTGTAAATAATTTCAAATGCTAAGCCTAAATTTTTTAACAATTTTAAACATGTTTTTATGTTTGTTTTAAAAAATCAATCCCAAAAAAAAAAATATGTTGTGAGAAAAACACCAAAAAAATGTCAAAAAAAAAAAAAAAAAAAAAAAAAAAAAAAAAATCTTTTAAAAAAAAAAAAAAAAAAAAAAAAAAAAAAAAAATACATAAACAACAAAAAAAAAAAAAAACAAAAAAAAAAATAAATAAAACAAACGTTTTGGATGTGCACTATAATAAAAAAAATAATGTTTGCACAAATTCAAAAATGTGTGGCTTCTTCTTTTTAAATACTACCAGTTTGACTAAAACATGTTGTGGTTCATTGACAAAGGGGCTTATTTACTAAACGCTAAACAAGTTTGCCACTATTAAGATGTGCACTAGGACAACATATAAAACAGGCCAAATTAAAAGCAAAACAATACGAAACTACCAATATTTCAAACATAAATAACTGTATTTATTCTTTGTAAATCAAAAAGATGGTTTAAGGGTCTGCTGCCATTTCAATGGCCCCCCTACCATTAAAATACTGTAAATAAAGGTCCCGCACTTGCTGGGCTGATTGTGGTGCGGAACCAAGAGGGCGATTATCCAGCCCTGTCATGTTGCCTTCCACTCCGGCCTCAGGGCCAATTGGTAAGGAGTATGTTCCTGAATGTTTCCGTAAATAATTGTGCATGACACAGCATGCAAGAATGATAGTATTGAGTTTGTACTCTGCCAGATGTAGGGATGTAAGGAGCAATCTGAAACGGTTGGCCATAATACCAAATGCATTTTCCACCACCCTTCTTGCTCTGGCCAACCGATAATTAAAAATCCTCCTCTCAGGGGTGAGGGATCGTTGGGGAAATGGCCTCATCAGATGGTCACCCAGACCGAACGCCTCGTCGGCAATGAAGACGAAGGGGAGTCCCTCCACATTATCTTCATCTGGTGGCAGCTCCAGCCCACCAGTTTGGAGACGATGACCGAACTCCGTGTGGTTGAAGACTCCTCCGTCCGACATCCGGCCGTTTTTCCCCACATCCACATACAGAAAGTCAGATTGTGCCGACACCACCGCCATCAACACGATACTATGGAACCCCTTATAATTCCAATAGTATGACCCCGAATGGGGTGGGGGCACAATTCGCACGTGTTTGCCGTCAATCGCCCCTCCGCAGTTGGGAAAGTCCCAACGGGCAGCAAACTGGGAAGCCACAGTCTGCCATTCCTGTGGCGTGGAGGGACACTGTGAAGTCAAACAGAAAGATACAATTTAAATTATAAACCAGGCAAAACACCAAACTAAATGCAACAAATTAACAAACAATTTGGAAGAACATATGTATTTATTTAGTACATCCTTGAAATAAAGCCAAAAGATTAAGGATAAAAGGGACAAATCTCTGATTGATGACCCCTCTGATGGACCAGAGAAGATAATAATGGGGATGTGGGTGGGGAGTAAATAATTGTAAGGTCACACAATACACATGCAATTAATTAAAGGTGTGTGTGGGGGGGGGGGATAATTACAAGCTGACCAAAACCACATGCTATTAATTATCAGGGGGTGTGGGGGGGGGGATAATTACAAGCTGACCCAAACCACATGCTATTAATTATCAGGGGGTGTGGGGGTGGGGATAATTACAAGCTGACCAAAACCAAACCAAAACCACATGCTATTAATTATCAGGGGGTGTGGGGGGGGGGGGTGGGGATAATTACAAGCTGACCCAAACCACATGCTATTAATTATCAGGGGGTGTGGGGGGGATAATTACAAGCTGACCAAAACCACATGCTATTAATTATCAGGGGGTGTGGGGGTGGGGATAATTACAAGCTGACCAAACCACATGCTATTAATTATCAGGGGGTGTGGGGGGGGGGATAATTACAAGCTGACCAAAACCACATGCAATCAATTTAAAATTGAGGGTCAAGGGGGGTGAAAGGGGGGGTGAGTAAAGCTGTACAATGGAGCTGGTAATATACATTTTTAACCAAAGAAAGTGACTAGGCTAGGGTGTTTAGGGGGCCAAGCTTCCATGCTGGGGAGGTTGGTGCAAGCAAATATGCATGTGACCCACTAAATAATACATTCTTAAAACTATTTCGATAAGTCAACCATAAAATACTAGACAAAAAAACAAAATCCAAAAATAAAAGGAATAGGGGACATTCATAGAATAGTCCTATCATGGTAATTAGCTAATGATGACATTGATGCACTACATTAACAAACATACAAGACATAGGTAATTTTAAAAGAGAAGACTTACCTTAATGTATTCCTCCTGCAGGACGTGGATAATGGCAGAACAGGTCTCTGGAATAATGAGCCCCAGAGCCTGGGGGGAGATGCCTGTCGTGAACTTGAGGTCCTGCAAGCTTCTCCCCGTCGCCAAGTAACGCAACGTGGCGACTAGCCTCTGCTCCGCACTGATGGCTTGCCGCATGCAGGTATTCTGCCTGGTAATATAAGGGGACAGCGAAGCCAACAGACAGTGAAAAATGGGGTCCGTCATCCGGAGATAATTCCTGAAATCATCAGGATTATTCTCACGGATCTCACGGAGCAAAGGCATATGCGAGAATTGGTCACGCTGGCGCAACCAATTCTTGGTCCATGAACTCCTCCTCACCCTGTTCATGGACCGGGCTCGTGCCAAGGTGTTAACCGCAACACCGAGCCCCTGCACAGCACGAACTCGTTCCCGAGTACGTCCACACTCCATGGCTTCAAAACGGTCGGCTGATCAAACAAACAACTTAACAGAACGCACTGAAGAACAGCAAGGCCTATGAAGAACGACCTGAAAAACAGGAACGAGCGGACCAGAACGGCCTGAGAACAGGTAGGAACTGATCCACACGCACTGAAAGCCAGATACAAACCTCACAAGCACAAACTGAACGGCAGAAGCGAACGAATTAAGCAGAAGTCTGAGAAGCGCGAATCGTCTCTAACCAAACGTCAACTAACACGCGATACACACGAGATTAGCTGACGGGGCCCAAAGGGTGTCGTTTGGGATCTCGAGCTTCCTTTTTCTAGTCCCGTCGTACGTGCGTACGTCATCGCGTGAACCGCCGGACTTTTTGCGTGATCGTGTGTGGTCAAGTCCGTTCGCTTTTTAGTCCAGCGTACCTAGCGGGAAAGTCCAGCGGATTGTCCGCTGGACTTAGGTCCGCCGGCAAAAGTCCGTACGTGTGTACGAGGCATAAGTGATTCAGAGAAGGATTGGGAGAAAGTGCTGTGGTCAGATGAGTAAGACAAATGCTGACTATGACCCTAAGAACACCATCCCTACAGTCAAGTACGGAGGTGGAAACATTATGTTTTGGGCTGTTTCTCTGCTAAAAGTACAGGCCGACTTTGCTGCATTGAGGAGCCAATGGACAGGGCCATGTATTTTAAAATCTTGGATGAGAGCCTTCTTCCCTCAGGGTTGTGGATAAGTCCTCCAGCATGACAATGACCAAAAACATACTGCCAAGGCAACAAAGGAGTGGCTCAAGAAGAAGCACATTAAGGTCATGGAGTGGCTTAGCCAGTCTCCAGACCTTAATCCTAGAGAAAATGTATATAGGGAGGTGAAGTTTTAAGTTGCCAAGCCACAGCCAAGAAACCTTAAGGATTTAGAGAAGATCTGTAAAGAAGAGTGGGCCAAAATCCCACCTAAAATGTGTGCAAACCTGGTAACCAACTACAAGAAACATCTTACCTCTGTGCTTGCCAACAAGGGTTTCTCCACCAAGTACTAAGTCATGTTTTGCTTGGGGATCAAATTCTTTTTTTACTCACTGACCTGCAACTCAATTTTATACATTTGTATGGTGTTTTTTCTAGATTTTTGGTTGATATTCTGTCTCTATCTTTTGAAATACACAAATGATAAACATTATAGATTTAATTAGTGCTACTGTATAATAAAAAACTTTGCAGTACCGTCATCCTATAAATTTGAGAAAAATTGGATGGCAGATAGTCTAAGGCAACTGTGGACTTTCATGGTACAGTAAGGACTTACATGGACTCGCATAAAAAATTATATAAATGTATTACAAAATACAAAACACAAGAGTTAATAACAAATCCTCAGAGTGAGGTATAGACAGTACATATCAAGAAATCTCTATAATAGAACTGACAGTGATATTCATTTATCCACAGTGGGGGGAAAAAACGAAATGACGATCAAACTGGTTCAGACTCAACATGTTTCACGGGGTGACCGCTTCTTCAGGAGTATGTTTCATAGGAGATTTATATGTAGTTGTCTCTATAAAAGATATTTGGATAGTAAATACACAAAAACGTATAATTAGTATACAGGTATGCATGAAACCCGGATATAAATTACGGCCACCTCATTAATCTGCCACAGATGGGGTCGTAAACAAAGAATCCAGGTGATGCGTATAGAATTGAATTATATTGCTACTCACATACATAAATCAGTGGCAAGTGATGCTTACCATTGACGGATCGAGTAGTACCAAACGGGGTCTAGCAGCGCCGCTGGGGCATATTCCTGGGCAAGTATGGGAGCCAGAGCAAAGTACAACAAAAGAGAGAAGATATAGACACTGTCAAAGAAAAAATTAGATATATCATTTAATAGGGATATTATTGGAAAAGAAAATACCACCAGCACAAACAGGCTGGATTTTGAGTATACACATAGAGAGATATCTATGTATATATAACAATAGTTGATCCTTAATACACACCTACAATATTTAAATAAAGAATTCACGTGTGGTGTGGTGGCGTAATAAGGGAGGCGGGTCTCCAAAAATCATACAGAAAGCAGTGACGCTGCAGACCGACCAAGCTGTAGAAAAAACAGGCATGGGCCGATGTCCATCCGATAGGTGGATATCTAGGTCTATGGGTATAGGAAAATGGATATGTATTTATCTAAAATAGCTGGAAAAATAATATGACCATAATCATACTACACCTCAGAATAGAGGATGGACATATGGTCAAAAAGAATTTATAAAGTAACGCAATTAAATGGCACAATAAGCATATATATGTGTATAATGGTAGGTAGCTCACCCTAAATAGCCAAAATGCCCAAGACCACAGGGGATATCGTTGGAAAGTCAAAAAGAGCATTCGCTAATAACCTAAAAATAGTCAGGGAATACAGAGGGAAAAAGAAAAGGATCCCTTGAATACAGATATATGCATGCAATGGCACAGAAACCCATAGACCATACAGATAGCCATTAAATATGAAAATATATATGGAAGATG